>SJYF01266403.1:0-10764 GCA_006410515.1 Procapra przewalskii | reverse complement strand
TGAAGGCTTAACCTATCAATACTATGAATTTGGGGGAAAGAGATGGTCAAAACAAACATCAATTGCTAGCTATGCACAATTATTTCAGTAGGAATCAGTTAATCTGTAGTGGCCAAATAAGTATGGTTATAAAAATATACCAATTTAAGCCTAAGCAACATAGTAATATATACAAACACTCAACTTCTATATAAACAACAAAAACATAGGACTCAGTATGCATAAACAATCCGATCAGAACACAATTATCTATTAATTTTTTTGGCTGCATCACAGTATGCAGGATCTTAGTTCACCAACCAAGGACAGAACCACGTCCCTTACAGTGGAATGAGAAGTCCTACCATCATCATTTCAAAGTCATAAAACGAAGACACTTTATAGCTGTAACACAACTTATTTGCTTCTTTTAACATGTAAATACAATATCTAATTATTTATGACTATCTGGTTAGAGAATCTTTGCAATCAAACTGACCAAGCAGATCAGCTACATGGTCCAATTACCTAGATTTCTCAAAAGCAAAACCGAGGCCTAAAAAAGCTAATGATTAGAGACAAGGTACACCCAACACACTTTACTCACTCTCAGAACAGGCCAATGGAAGGGTCACCCACCCTTTCCCATACATATTTTATGACTAGGATAAATAATATAGTATTTTCAGCATAAGATTAAAATTCCACTAATCTGGAACTGCTATGGTAACTGTGACCTTTTCTTAATGAAAAGGTTTTTTTTGTTTTTAAGACACAGGAAAATTTAGGACACTAAAGTATATTTCCAGTGACCATTTTTCTGCTTGTGCCATTCTCCCCTCATTTAACACAAAATCATTTCATCACATCAATTTTAAACAAATTGCTGCACTAAGAAATTTCAAATGGTAGGAACTACAAAGACATGTCAGCCTAGAAATCACTTACGTGAGGTAAAAAAAAAAAAATTTCTGATTTCACATTTGGAGATTAAGAATAATGTAAATACATTTAACTGTAGTAATCTTCACGCAAGGAAGCAAATTTACTTTTATAAGATCCCGCTGTTTGTTAGAATATAAGAATGCTATTTCCTCAGTTGATACACTTAAAGCCTATAACCAGATGGATCGGAAATCTACAGCAATGGTGAAAATAAATAAGTAACAAATACACATGGTCCTACCTAAATCTAGATTTTTTAAATTTTTTCTTGGTTATTGAGACAGGAGGTTTTTCGGAATAATGCAAACGTAATCTGATTTCGGTCTGACATGTCAGCCATCCAGAATCCAGAGTCTCAATACCATCTAGAAAAAGTATGAAGAACACTAATTAATATACACATTTTAAAAAACAGTCCAATAACTACAAGACACATTGACAGTTCCAGTTCACATTCACAGTTTGATACACTCAGGTTATCTATCACCGGTATTTCTCTTCAAAGCAAATATCAAGTAGTCTTAAATTTGTCATTAAAAGAAAACTTATATGAAGTACATAAAGTATATACATATGAAAGGGGAAAAAACTAAATGAACATTAACAACTAAACAAACTAAATTAAAATACTCTTATTGAATATATTATTGAAGCAATACAAATCTATCTCAGAAAGAATACATATCCCAAGAAGTCTTATAACCTAGCAGTTGTTCCACTGGTGACCACAGTTACAATTCCAAAGTGTCACATGAGATACTCAGCTGAAAACTAGTTATTCCACTAGTGCTGGCAGTGGAGATACCAGGAGGTAAGAATCAAACAAAATCAATGTACTGGGAGATGCTAGGGGCAGGGAACAGGCGGTTGCCAACTAGAGGGTAGCTGAGGCCAAACAGGAAAAGGGGCTTGGAACAGAGCCTGACACACACCAAGTACTGAACAAATATTTGTTGAAAGATTTTATCGAGTAACAATACCCCATTTCTGGAGCTGTTATCTCCTGAGCCATGGCATAGTTCATGACTCCAAGGAGATTAAGCCCTGAGCCTTTGGAGTGGGAGCACTGACTCTTACAAGACCCTAGACTACCACAGAACTAACCCTAGGGAGTACCAAATAGTGAGAACTAACACAAAAGAAACCACCTGAATACAAGACCCACCATCACAACCACCAGTAGCATCCTGTATAGGACACCTCATTAACAACAAACTAAACAAAAATACAAACCGAGTCATCAGCAGACAGGCGTACCACCTCACTCAGCATTTCCCATCAGAGGAAAAACAAACAAAAACTCAGCACAAATCTCACCCTATAGGAAGCTCACACAAACCACTGGACCAACCTTAAGAGGGCAGAAACCAAAAGGAAGAAAGAATTCAACCTTCTTCAAGGAAAGAATTCAACTTTCCTTGAAGGCTGAGAAAAGGAGACCTCAAACACAATAACTTAAAAAAAAATAATGAAAAGGCAGAGAAATAATGCACAAATGAAGGAACAAACTAGAAATACAGAAGTCCAAATAAATGAAGAGGAAACAGGGAAAACTACCTGAAAAAGAAAACAGAATAATGATAATAAAGATGATCAAAAACCTTGAAAACAAAATGGAGAAAATGCAAGAATCAATAAAAAAAGACCTAGAAGAATTAAACAATAAACATACAGAGACAAACACAATTACAGATATTAAAAATACTCTAGAAGGAATCAACAGCAGAATATCTGAAGCAGAAGAAAAAAATCAGTGAGCTGAAAGATAAAATGTCAGAAATATCTTCTGAAGAGCAGAACGAAGTAAAAAGAATGAAAAGAGCTGAAGAGTCTCAGAGACCTCTGGGACCATATCAAATGTACCAACATTCCAATTATAGGGGTCACAGAAGAAGAGAAAAAGACAGGGTATGAGAAAATTTCTGAAGAGATTATAGTTGAAAATTTCCCCAACATGGAAAAGGAAATAGTCAAGTCCAAGAGGCACAAAAAGTCTCATATAGGATAAACCCAAGGAGAAACACCAGGACAGCAACAAAAACTAAACACAAAGAAAGAATATTAAAAGCAGCAAGGGAGATGCAACAAGTAACATACAAGGGAAACCCCATACACTTAACAGCTTATCTTTCAGCAGAAACTCTGCAGGCCAGAAGGGAATGGCAGGATATATTTAAAGTACTGAAAGGGACAAATCTACAACTAAGATTACTGTACCTGGCAAGGATCTCATTCAAAATCAACAAAAAGCTTTTCAGAAAGCAAAAGTTAAGAGAATTCAGTACAACCAAACCATCTTTACAACAAATGCTAAATGGACTTATGTAGTCAGGAAACACAACAGAAGAAAAGAGATCTACAAAGTCAACCCCAAACAATTAAAGATAGGAACATACGTATCAATAAATTACTTTAAATGTAAATGTATTAAATTCTCCAACCAAAAGACAGACTGGCTGAATGGATACAAAAGAAGACACATGTATATGCTGTCTACAAGAAACCCACTTCAGACCTCAAGACACATAGACTGAAACTGAGAGGATGGAAAAATGTATTTCTTGCAAATAGGAAGCAAAAGAAAGCTGGAGTAGTGATCCTCATATCAGACAAAATAGACCTTAAAATAAAGATTACAAAAGATAAGGAAGGACACTATCAATCCAAGAGGAAGGCATAAGTAACTATGCACCCAACATACGAACAACTCAATACATAAGAGAAACACTAACAGACACGAAGGGAGAAACTGACAGGACAAACCATCAAAACAGAAATTAATAAGGAAACACAAGTCTTAAATGATACATTAGATGAGATGGATCTCACTGACATCTTCAGGACATTCCATCCAAATGCAGAAGAATACACCTTCTTCTCAAATGCACATGGAACATTACCCAGGACAGACCACATCTTGGGTCACAAATCAAACCTCAATAAATTTAAGAAAACTGAAATTATGTCAAGCATCTTCTCAGACCACAACACTATGAGAGACTAGATATCAATTACAAGAAAAACTGTAAAAAAACAGATTTGACATAAACACATGGAGATTAAACAATACATTTCTAAATAACTAACAGGTTATTGAAGAAATCAAAAGAGAAACCAAAAAATTTCTATAAACAAGCGACAATGAAAACACAACTCAAAACGTATGGGATGCAGCAAAAGCAGTTCTAAGAGGAAGTTTATAGCAATACAATCCTACCTCAACAGCAAAGACAACCTAACTTTACACCTAAAACAACTGGAAAAAGAAGAAACCCCCAAATTAGTAGAAGGAAATAAATCATAAAATTTGAGCAGAAATAAATGAAAAAGAAATGAAAGAAACAATAGTAAAGATTAATAAAACTAAAAGCTGGTTCTTTGAGAAGATAAACAAAATTGACAAACCCTTAGCCAGACTCATCAAGAAAAAAGAAGAATCAAACAACAAAATTAGAAATGAAAAGGAGAGGTTACAACAGACAATGCAGAAATACAAAGGACCATAACAAACTATTATGAACAACTATATGGTGATAAAATAGATAACCTGGAAGAAATGGACAGATTCTTAGAAAAGTTCAATCTTCTAAGAAATTGTGAACAACCCAATTCAAGCAATGAAATTGAAGCTGTGATCAAAAATCTCCCAGAAAACAAAAGCCCAGGACCAGATGGCCTCACAGGAGAATTCTATCAAACATTTAGAGAAGAGCTAATGCCTATCCTTCTAAAAATCTTTCAAAAAATTGCAGAGGAAGGAACACTTTCAAACTCATTCTATGAGGCCACCATCACCCTGATACCAAAATCAGACAAAGACAACACACAAAAAAGAAAACTACAGGCCAATATCACTGATGAACATAGATGCAAAAATCCTCACCAAAATGTTAGCAAACAGAATTCAGCAACACATCAAAAAGCTCATACATCATGATCAAGTTTGGTTTATTCCAGGGATGCAAGAATTCTCCAATATATATAAATCAATCAATGTGATACCCCACATTAACAAATTGAAAGATTAAAACTATATGATCATCCCAATAGATGTAGAAAAAGCCTTTGACAAAATTCAGCACCTATTTATGATTAAAACTCAACAAATGGGCATAGAAGGAACCTACCTCAACACAGTAAAGGCCATATATCATAAGCCTACAGCAAACATTATTCTCAACGGTTAAAAACTGAAAGCATTCCCAAGATTAGGGACAAGACAAGGGTGTCTATTTTCACCACTATTATTCAACATAGTTTTGGAGGTTCTAGCTACAGCAACAGAGAAGGCAATGGCAACCCATTCCAGTACTCTTGCCTGGAAAATCCCATGGACGGAGGAATCTGGTAGGCTGCAGTCCATGGGGTCACTAAGAGTCGGGCACGACTGACTTCACTTTCATGCACTGGAGAAGGAAATGGCAACCAGAGAAGGAAATGGCAACCCACTCCAGTTCTTGCCTGAAGAATCCCAGGGAAAGGGGGCCTGATGGCTGCCGTCTATGGAGTCGCACAGAGTCGGACACGACTAGGCGACTTACCAGCAGCAGCAGCAGCTACAGCAATCAGAGAAGAAAAATAAATAAAAGGAATCCCGATCGGAAAAGAAGTAAAGCTTTCACTGTTTGCAGATGACATGACACTTTACATAGAAAACCCTAAAGATAGTACCAGAAAATTACTACAGCTAACCAGTGAATTTAGCAAAGTTGCAGGATACAAAATCAATATACAGAAATTACTTGCATTTCTATATACTAACAATGAAAAATCAGAAAAAGAAATTAAGGAATCAATTCCATTCACCATTACAACAAAAAGAACTAAATATCTAGGAGTAAACTTACCTAAGGAGAACAAAAGAACTGTACAAAGAAAATTATAAGACACTAATGAAAGAAATCAAAGATGACATAAACAGATGGAAAGATATTCCATGTTCCTAGGTAGGAAGAATCAATACTGTGAAAATGACTATACTACCAAATGCAATCTAAGGATTTAATGTGATCCCTATCAAATTATCAATGGCATTTTCCACAGAACCAGAACAAAAAATTTCACAATTCACATGGAAACACAAAAGACCCCAAATAGCCAAAGAAGTCTTGACAAAGAAGAATGAAGCTGGAGCAATTAACCTTCCTGACTTCAGGTTATACTACAAAGCTACAGGCATCAGGACAGTATGAAAACAGAAATATAGACCAATGGAAAAACACAGAAAGCCCAGAAATCAACCCATGCACCTATGGGTACTTTATTTTTGACAAAGGAGGCAAGAATATAGTATGGGGCAAAGACAGCCTGTTCAATAAATGGTACTTGGAAAACTGGACAGCTACATGTAAAAAAGTGGAATTAGAACACTTTCTAACACCATACACAAAGATAAACTCAAAATGGATTAAAGACCTAAATGTAAGAACAGAAACTATAAAACTCTTAAGAAGAAACATAGGGAGAACCCTCAATGACATAAACCAAGAACCTCTATGACCTACCTCCTAGAGTAATGGAAATAGAAACAAAAATAAACAAGTGGGACATGATTAAACTTAAAAGCTCTTGCACAGCAAAGGAAATTATTAGCAAGGTGAAAAAACAAGCCTCAGAGTGAGAGAAAATAATAACAAATGAAACAACTGACAAAGGATTAATTTTCAAAATATACAAGCAGCTCATACAACTCAATACCAGAAAAACAAACTACCCAATCAAAAAGTGGGAAAAAGACCTAAACAGGCATTTCTCCAAAGAAGACATACAGATGGCTAACACACACATGAAAAGATGCTCAACTTCACTCATTATTGGAGAGATGTAAGTCAAAATTACAATGAGGTATCACCTCACACTGGTCAGAACAGCCATCAACAAAAAGTCTACAAATTCTAGAGACAGTGTGGAGAAAAGGAATGCTCTTGCACTGTTGGTGGGAATCTAAATTGATCCAGCCACAATGAAAGACGGTATGGAGATTCCTTTAAAAACTGGGAATAAAACCACCATGGGACCCAGCAATCCCACTCCTAGGCATATACCCTGGGGAAACCAAAATTGAAAGAGACACATGTATCCCACTGTTTATTGCAGCACTATTTACAATGGCTAGAACATGGAAGCAACCTAGATGTCCATCAACACATGAATGGATAAACAAGTTGTGGAACGCACACACAATGGAATATTACTCAGCCATTTAAAGGAATGCATTTGAGTCCGTTCTAATGAGGTGGATGAATCTAGAACCTACTATACAGAGTGAAGTGAGTCAGAAAGATAAATATTTTAACGCATATAAACGGAATCTAGAAAAATGGTAATGAAGAATTTACTTACAGGGCAGCAATGGGGAAACACATAGAGAATAGACTTATGGACATGGGGAGAAGGGAGGAGAGGATGAGACATATGTAAGGAGTAACATAGAAACCTCCATGATCATATGTAAAATAGACAGTCAATGGGAATTTGCTGTATGGCTTGGGAAACTCAAAACAGGGGCTCTGTATCAACCTACATGGGTGGGATGAGGAGGGAGATGGGAGGGAGGTTCAAAAGGGAGGGGACATATGTATATCTATGGCTGATTCATGTTGGGATTTGACAGAAAACAGCAAAATTCTGTAAAGCAATTATCCTTCGATGAAAAATAGTTTTTTTAAAATGAAAAATAAATAAATAAATGCATTATCCACCTACATATTCTGCCATTAATAAACTGCATGATTGTGATAACACTGCAAGCACTGTTTAATTTGAAGTTTCTTACTAACAAAAGTAATAACACTGTCATAAATACCAAGGAGCTGCCAACTGTTTTGTACCTAAGTTTTTCATCAACAGGATTAAAAAAAAAAAAAAATCAAGGAAATTTTCTCCTTAGGTCTGATTTCCTAACTATCAAAATTTTATATATAAAGAGAAACCATTACCATCTCAAGTGTTAGACTATTTTATGATGTAACATAAATAATCCCAA
This sequence comes from Procapra przewalskii, assembly GCA_006410515.1. Classification (NCBI taxonomy): domain Eukaryota; kingdom Metazoa; phylum Chordata; class Mammalia; order Artiodactyla; family Bovidae; genus Procapra; species Procapra przewalskii. The sequence continues at coordinate 2,855 of SJYF01266403.1, read as the reverse complement.
ACAAAATCAAGAAAATAAATTAAATTACTGTCCAAACACTACAAAAGCATATACATCTGTAAAGTGGATAAACATATTAAAACAACAATCAAAACACTCAGGCCCAGACTTCCCTGATGGCTCAGTAGATGGGAATCCATCCACCAATGAATGGAATAGAGGCTCGATTGCTGGTCTGGTTATAAGATTTCACATGCCACAGAGCAACTAAGCCCTAGCATCACAACTACTGAGCCCACCAGCGTAGAGGCCGTCCTCCACAAGAGAAGTCACTCCAATGAGAAGCCTACACACCACAATGCACACCACACTGAAGAGTAGCCCTCCCTCACCACAACTAGAGAAAGCCCATGTGCAGCAATGAAGACCCAGCAAAGCCATATAAATAAATAAAAATAAAACATCCAGGCCCTACTCCTTCCTGAATTCAACAGGAACAAGTTAATTCTGGTTATGAGCAGTTATCTCTGGTTCTGTAAGCACACATTCTGCTCACCACCTTTGTAACTTTTGATTCCTATGGTATAGTATCTAAAATGAAGATGGAGGTTTAACATGATAATGAATTCCAGTCACTGAAGAAATAACTTGAATGCTTAGGATAAAATATCTACTGATGCAGAAAGTATAAGAATGCATAACATTTTCAGAAGTAAAAGGACTTTAGACTCCACTGTAAATTGTACAGCCAGAATGACTAGAACATTATTCTTAATCTGGATTTTAATATAAATGCACATACAAACAATGCACAAATGTAGGTTATGAGTAATGGTTCACATTTAAAGGTTTAGAACAATTAATATTCTCAAACACAATATTGTTAAGTAATGATATAATAACCATAAAGTATAATACTTAAGTTAATTCTATTAATTCATACACCTAAAGTTACCAGCCAAATAAAAATCAAAAAGGTAAAATTGTAAAGCATAAGAAATATACTGGAGAGAATTCCCTGGCGGTCCAGTGGTTACGACTCTGCACTTCCACTGCAGAGGACACAGGTTTGATCCCCTAGATTGGGAAACTAAGATTCCACAAGCAGCATGGTGATACAGTAGATCCCAGTGATCCAGTGGATTGAGAGTCCACCTGCCAATGCAGGGGACACAGGTTTGACCCCTAGTCCAGGAAGATTCTACATGCCATGGACAACTGAAGCTCATGCACCACAACTGATGAGTCCCTGAGCTGCAACTACTGAAGCCCTTGTGCCTAGACCCTGTACTCTGCAACCAGAGTAGCTACTGTAATGAGAAACCCACGTATTGCAACACCCACTCATCCTAACTAGACAAAGACGCAGTACAACCAAAAATAAATAGATAAATAAATAATCTAAAAAAAATCATAGTCTTATTTCTCTGTGCTGTTTCTAATGAAATGTTATGTAAGATCTCAACATGAATGAAGATTTTTGAAAACTCAGTCTCACTTACTGTGGATTCCAAATTGTCCGTCGTCAATAATAATTTCACTTTCTAAAATTGAAGGAAAATAGAAAACTTAGTTACAATTCATGATGTACATACAGAATGAACAACTGAGAAATTACCCACCTTAAGGATTTTTTTAAATTAATTAAAAATATAAAAGCATCCCAAAGTGAATAAGCATATTTATTGTAGCCCTCAATAAAGAAACCCCTTTTAAGGAGGCTATCAGACAGTAATAGTTCTTACATTCATGGTGATTATTCACAATGTTACAAGGAAGAGAAAAGAAAACTCCTCAGAGAGGTGCTCCAGACTAGAGGCACTGGGATAAATGTTTATACCAACCAATGTATGAGACTGACAAGTTGCTGGACAATATTGCCTGGTTTTTTTCAAACCAAAGGTCTTGGCACAATTAAAATGCTTATTCTCACATAGTGCCTATTCTGATCTTAACTAAACTATAATGCTCGTCAAACCCCAACATTCTCTACAGCCAGCTAAAAGCTTTTCAAACAGCATAAACTTACCTGTATACATAGAGCTGTGAGGAACTACCAAAAGTAAGTGCTCCCTTACAACAGAAATGTCAACTAAATGAGAAAAACTGTTAATCCCCACCCTCTAAGTAAAATACTGATTATCTTCCCTGCTACTTCATTCCCCAGTTTACTTTAAACATAAATCTGAAACAGTTGTCAAAATAAGTGTGATAGTTTCCAGTAAAGATTCTCTGGTATATTTCACACAGCTCTTAAGTGCAGAAGTTATATGTCCCAAAAGCTTAAAATAAATCTATTAAGAAGATCAGAAACAAAATCATCCTACCTCTCAAAGAAAATATAGTTAATTGCAGGATGCTTCAAAATGCAATTTTTTAAATATTCAATTCCTAATATTTTCCAACCTCAGTATAATTCTAAAGTATACTATCATAACAATTATAAATATAGTATCAGAAATGTATTAAAACATGCAAAAAGAAAATCCAACAGAGGATGGAACAAGATACTTGTTTAAACGAGATGTGTTTTTGATGCAGGGTAAAGCAGAATCACTCATTATTTTCTAATCTAAGCTAGTAACTAACAAGCCATTTATTATCTTTAAATTATAATTTTTTCTAGAAACTAAAAGATTTCTCAGCACTAATTTATACACAAAACCAAGTGGGTAATTTAATGTATGTGAAAAGAATTTCAAATTTCAATCTCAGTATGGAAAAAGAAATTCAAAAATACTTGTATGAAGAGAAGTGCCATTGTTGGGCATAAGAAAACTAAATATCACTTAAACAACAACAAAAAAAACTATCTAAATAGCAACTTTAACATAGCCAGCAGGGTATTGGGCAAAAATGTCTGCTGCTGCTGCTAAGTCGCTTCAGTCATGTCCGACTCTGTGCGACCCCATAGA
>SJYF01266286.1:2075018-2088975 GCA_006410515.1 Procapra przewalskii | reverse complement strand
TATGTCTGCGTAATTGCCACTTTTTGCATTTTCAAATGTCAGTAAAATAATTATTTTTCCTTTTAATTCAATGATGTTGATAGAATAATAGCATTTTATTACCCTATAACATGCATTATATAGTTCCTCAACCATAATTTATCAGAGATAAATGCAGTGAATTCTATACCATTTATTATAATATATAAACAAGATAGTAATCTGTTACTGAGAAAAAATCCAAAATCATTTATCATGTTATTTACATACTGATTCCTCCTGTTAAATATTTCATGTACATAAAAACAATCTTAATTTTTTTTTTCTAAAACACGAAGTTCCTGGAAATATTCACAAAGGCAACTTAGAAAGGAGTTACCCATTTCAGTAAATAGGATGAGACCAATCATTATTTAGAAAATAACTTTTAAGTAGAAAATCCGGGAAGATTTTTACTAAATATCACATAATCTCTTTCAAGAGTAATTAACCAGTTACTAACACAAGGATGACTTTGATCTCATTATTTTTTCTACACGTTAAAGGAGAAACTTTTTCAATATTCATCAACCATAAGACAAATTCTCTGGGCTTCTCCATGTCAATGCTCCTCATCCAAAGTTACTGAATCAGAGAATCTAGGTTTGGGCCCAACAATCTCTAGCCTAACAAGTCCTCCAGGTTGTTCTGATATATAGCAAAGGTTGAGCACCTATGTTCTATGTGTATGCCTTTTTTAAATCGACATTTGTAAAGCAGTTTTAGCTTCACAGCAAAGCTGAGCAGAATATATTCAGTTCCCACATATTGACTGCCCCATACACATCCACATCCTCCCCAACCACCAAAAGTCATTACAATTCATGAAACTTCCCTGGTGGCTCAGACAGTAAAGAATTCGCCTGTAATGTGGGAGACCTGGGTTTGATCCCTGGGTTATGAAGCTCCCCTGGAGGAGGGCATAGCAACCCATTCCAGGATTCTTGCCTGGAGACTCCCCATGGACAGAGGAGATTGGCGGGCTACAGTTCATGGGGTCGCAAAGGGTTGGACACGACTGAGCAGCTAAGCACTGTGTCAGTCAGTTCAGCTGCACATTCATGTTCGTCTGTTTGTGACCCCATGGACTGCAGCACGCCAGGCTTCCCTGTCCATCACCAACTCCCAGAGTTTCCTCAAACTCATGTCCATCGAGTTAGTGATGCAATCCAGCCATCTCATCCTCTGCCATCGCATTCTCCTCCTGCCTTCAATCTATCCCAGCATCAGGGTCTTTTCTAATGAGTCAGTTCCTTGCATCAGGTGGTCAAAATACTGGACCTTCAGCTTCAGCATCAGTCCTCCAGTGAATATTAAGAACTGATTTCCTTTAGGATGGACTGGTTAGATCGCCTTGTTCTCCAAGGGACTCTCAGAGTCTGCTTCAACACCACAGTTCAAAAGCATCAAGCACAGCATATATGATTCAAAAATGGGAAAATTTCTTTTCTTCTGGAAATCAAATTTTTGTACCACTAGAGTCTTTCTTTAAAGATTAGTTTCTAAATCACTTTAAAGTATTATTTTCATAACGCTTGCTCATTTTGTATGCTTGTTAGAATTTGTGTAGTGATAAAATGAAAGTTTTAAAGATCACTTAATGGCATATAGGCATACAGTACAGTAATGGCTTTATAAAATGATTCACTGGGATCCTGAACGTTCATGACATCAAGATCCTTTTTACCTCATAGCATCACTTAGTAATCAAAAGGCAATAAAAACAACTGTCAAATACATGTGATAAACTAAGCTGCTAAACATTCTTAAAACATTTTGTTTGTTTGTTCAGTTGCTAAGTCATGTCTGATTCTGCGACTCCATGGACTGCAGCATTCCAAGCTTCCTCGTCCTCCATTATGTCCCAGAGTCTGCTCAAGTTCATGTCCATTGAGTCAGTGATGGTACACAGTTTTAGAGTAATCCTTTAGTCAAAAATCTTGCTAATCCATCATATAATCACTTGTAGTGGTGGACCTTTCTTACTTGTCTGGTAACAGTGATATATCTAGGTTCTTGTGGTGTTTGATATTTATCATAACTCATTGTTCAAACATTAGAATTTCCAGCAGATGTCAGACATTATTCTAGGCAATGAGAGCCACAGTTCCAGAGGAACTCCTTAAGAATCTGTCTTACCCATACGGAAGGGAATATCATTCTATTTAGTGATTTGCTGCTTGAGTGTATATGTTACATTTCAGTGGCTCAGAGATATAGAGATGAACCATTAAGATGATACTTTTGAAAGTGAAAGAGATGCTACAATTATTCACTCAGTCGCATCCGACTCTCTGCGACCCCGTGGACTGTAGCCCACCAGGCTTCTCCGTCCATGGGATTCTCCAGGCAAGAATGCTGGAGTGGGTTACCATTTCCTTCTCCAGGGGATCTTCCCAACCCAGGGATCAAACCCGGGTCTCCCACATTGGAGGCAGACGCTTTAACCTCTGAGCCACCAGGAAAGCCCCTATTCCAAGATTGAAGGTTTAATTGGCAAGCTGAGATAGTCACCCTACTTATTAATAAAAATTTTTTAACAGTGCACACTTCTTACTTTTTAATGTACATTTTTTATGATTCACAGTTATGCTACAATAATGGCCATTAGTCAGACAATATTAATCTATTTTATATAACTACGGGCATTGTTTTCATTGTATCAAATGGAAAACAAACACAAGCAACATGGAAATTACCTGTTTCCCTGATAAACTTTTGCATTTTCCCCTCTCTCTCACCAATATCTTATGTGTCCCTTTACTGAGGAATAGCGCTCGCTCAGCCAAATGGAGCCCTCTGCATTGCACTGTACTTGTTGTTTTGTTTGCTGGGGAGATCAGATTAATGGGGCTAACTCAGTTCATGGCTTAGACACCTGGATTCAACGTCATCTCATCCAATTTTAGAGAGCTCTTTCATGAATCAATGCCGTTATGTTTAGCTAAATCTCAGGTGTGTAAAGGGAAAGGGTATTTCAAAAGTTTGTAAAATAATTTTATTTAGAATCTTATCTTCTAGAAAAATATATTGTCATATACATATCATATAAGTTCTATACTTATGGATGAGAATTAAAACTCAAAAATTGAAGAAAAAGTGAAGGTTATAGGGAATTCAAGATAACATTCATGGAAATGAACATGGTTCATGTAATCCTTAAAATAATGAGTATAGTGTTGTGTTCATATGGAGGCATTTTTATTTAACACGACTGAAATATTTTTATAGCATTGCTTGATTTTAGTGGTATAATTCTGTAATGGAAATACATGAGAAAGAGGAAGGAAAAATGGTAAATATACTATTTGTGGATTTTTTTGTTTGTTTTGCTTTCCCTATAAGAACACTTAATGAAAGTCTACTTATCACATTACTGTCTCACTGCTTATTTATGTACACAAAGAGGTTTTCTCAGGAAATATGACAGAAGAGGATCCTGGCCAGAGTATTAGGTGCAAATTTGAGAATACACTTCTCTTTTTCCAAAGTATGTGGCCCTTGGTTTAACTCAAGATGGCAAAATAGAAGAACCTGTGCTCACTCCTTAGAAACACTAAAGGCACAGCTAATTGCTAAATACCATTAACAAAAAATGTTGAAACTACCAACAGAGCTACCCTACACCCAAATACAAAAGAAGGCACAAAGGCAGTAGGGGGTGAGACCACAACAAAATCAGATCCCAGAGTAACTGAGGCAGAACCCATAAGTGAACTGGAAGACAGAACGAAAGACAGTGGAGACCCTGCCACGGAACAGAATACAGGGTGGAGAGAAGGGGCAACAGCCTAAAAGCCCTCCTGGAAAACATTAAACACATCAACATTCACGTTATCGTGGTCCCAGGAGAAGAGAGAAGAAAAAAGACCTGAGAAAATATCTGAAGGGATAATAGCTGAAAATGTGCCTAACAAAGGAAAGGAAGCAGTCACTCAAGTCCAGAAAGCTCAGAGAATCCCAGGCAGGATACACCCAAGGAAGAACTTGCAGGAACACAGAGTAGTCAAATTGATAAAAATTAAAGAAAATGAGAAAGTATTAAAAGCAACAAGGGAAAACCAACAAATAATATACAAGGGAACTCACATAAAGTTATCAGCTGATTTCTCACCAGAACCTCTGCAGGCCAGAAGGAGATGGATGGTATATTTAAAGTGATGAAAGGGAAAAATCTAAAACCAAGACGACTCTACTCAACAAGGCTACCTGTCAGATTTGACAGAGAAATCAGAAATGCAAAAGCTAAGAGAATTCAGCACCACCAGACCAGCTTTGCAACAAATACTAAAGGAGATTCTAAACCAGAAAAGAAAAGGCCACAGCTAGAAACAGGAAAATTATGAAAAAAATAAAAAAGCTTTACACACAGTCAATGCTAGCAACTGTGAGAAGAGAGCACAAATGCAGGCTATCAGAAATGCATCTGAAATTAAAAGACCAACAACTTAAAGCAATCTTATTTATATATAGACTGCTACATTAAAACCTTACGGTAACTGCAAGCCAAAAATCTACGATAGACACACCCACAGGAAAGAAAAAGGAATGCAAACACAGTATTCAAGTTAGTCATCAGTTCACCAAAGAGAACAAAACAGGAAGAGAAGAAAAAATACTACAAAACAAGTCCAAAACTTTAAGAAAATGGCAATAAGGACCTTCACATTGACAATTAGTTTAAACATAAACAAATTAAATGCTCCAAAAAAAAAAACCATATAGGCTGTCTGAATGCATAAAAATAAACAAGCAGGCAAAATAAATGTATGTATACTCCCTACACTCTCTACAAGACACCCACTTCAGATCTAGGGATACATACAGACTGAAAGTGAAGAGATGGAAAAATATATTCCATTCAAATGAAAATAAAAGAAGACTGATACAAAAGAAGGGGAAGACAGTACATAAAAATCAAGGTTTCAATCCAAGAAGAAGATATAACATTTATGTATTCACCAAACACAGGAGCACCTAAGCATATAAGGCAACTGCTAACAGCCATAAAGGGAGAAACCAATAGTAGCAGGGACTTCAGTAACTCGCTTTCATCAATGGACAGATCATCCAAGCAGAAAATCAATAAGGAAACACAGCTTTAAATGACACGTTAGACCAGATGGACTTAATTGATATTTATAGAGCAATCAATCTAAAAACAGCGAAATACACATTCTTCTCAAGTGCACCTGTAACATTCTTTAGGACTGATCACAGGGTAGGCCACAAAATGACTTCAGTAACTTTAAAAAAAATTGAAAACATATCAGGCAAATTTTCTGACCACTATGCTATGAGATAAAAGAGGCTTGCTTGCATGAAATTAAAAGACATTTTCTCCTTGGAAGAAAAGTTGACAGACCTAGATGGCATATTAAAAAGCAGAGACATGTTACCTTGCTAACAAAGTTTCATTTAGTCAAACCTACTCAAATCCTAAAAGATGATGCTGTGAAAGTGCTACACTCAGTATGTCAGCAAATTTGCAAACCCAGCAGTGGCCACAGGACTGGAAAAGGTCAGTTTTCATTCCAATCCCAAAGAAAGGCAATGCCAAAGAATGCTCAAACTACCGCACAATTGCACTCTTCTCACACGCTAGTAAAATAATGCTCAAAATTCTGCAAGCCAGGCTTCAGCAGTATGTGAACCATGAATTTCCAGATGTTCAAGCTGGTTTTAGAAAAGACAGAGGAACCAGAGGTCAAATTGGCAACATCTGCTGGATCACTGGAAAAGCAAGAGAGTTCCAGAATAACATCTATTTCTGCTTTATTGACTATGCCAAAGCCTTTGACTATGTGGACCACAATAAACTGTGGAAAATTCTTCAAGAGACAGGAATACCAGACCACCTGACCTGCCTCTTGAGAAACCTATATGCATGTCAGGAAGCAACAGTTGGAACTGGACATGGAACAACAGACTCATAACACATAGGAAAAGGACTACATCAAGGCTGTATATTGTCACCCTGCTTATTTAACTTATATGCAGAGTACATCATGAGAAACACTGGGCTGGAGGAAGCACAAGCTGGAATCAAGATAGCCAGGAGAAATATCAATAACCTCAGATATGCAGATGACACCACCCTTATGGCAGAAAGTGAAGAGGAACTAAAAAGCCTCTTGATGAAAGTGAAAGAAGAGAGTGAAAAAGTTGGCTTAATGCTCAACATTCAGAAAACAAAGATCATGGCATCTGGTCCCATCACTTCATGGGAAATAGATGGGGAAAGAGTGGAAACAGTATCAGACTTTATTTTCTGGGCTCCAAAAATCATGGCAGATGGTGATTGTAGCCATGAAATTAAAAGACGCTTACTCCTTGGAAGGAAAGTTATGACCAACCTAGATAGCATGTTGAAAAGCAGAGATATTACTTTGCCAACAAAAGTCCATCTAGTCAAGGCTATGGTTTTTCCAGTGGTCATGTATGGATGGGAGACTTGTACTGTGAAGAAAGCTGAATACTGAAGAATTGATGCTTTTGAACTGTGGTGTTGGAGAAGACTCTTGGGAGTCCCTTGGACTGCAAGGAGATCCAACCAGTCCATCCTAAAGGAGATCAGTCCTAGGTGTTCATTGGAAGGACTGATGCTGAAGCTGAAACTCCAATACTTTGGCCACCTCATGCAAAGAGTTGACTCATTGGAAAACCCTGATGCTGGGAAAGACTGAAGGCAGTTTGAGAAGGGGACGACAGAGGATGAGATGGCTGGATGGCATCCCCGACTTGATGGACATGAGTTTGAGTGAACTCCGGGAGTTGGTGATGGACAGGGAGGCCTGGTGTGCTATGATTCATGGAGTAACAAAGAGTTGGACACAACTGAGAAACTGAACTGAACTGAACTGATGGTTTTTCCAGTAGTCATGTCTGGATGTGAGCATTGGACCACAAATGAATTGTGGTATTCTTGCAAGTCCTTTGGGCTGCAAGGAGGTCAAACCAGTCAACCCTAAAGGAAATCAACTCTGAATATTCACTGAAAGGACTGTTGCTGAAGCTCCAATATTTCCACTGGATGCAAAGAACTGACTCACTGGAAAAGACCCTGATGCTGGGAAAGACTGAAGGCGGGAGAAGGGGATTCACCACTACTCACAGAGGATGAGCTGGCTGGACGGCGTCACCGACTCGACGGACGTGACTTTGAACAAGCTCTGGAAGCTGGTGGACAGGGAGGCCTGGTGAGCTGCAGCCCACAGTGTCACAAAAAAGTCGAACACAACTGAGTGATTGAACGACAGCAGCAGTGCTATGAGATTAGGAATCAACGGCAAGGAAACGGTAACAGACACGTGAAAGCGAAATAATATGCTACTCAACAAACAGTAGATCCCTGAATAAATCAAATAGAATGTATATATATGAGAGACAAACAATGGAAACAGAAGCACATCAATTCAGAACTTATGGGAGATGGGAAAAGGAGTACTAAGATGAATGTTTATAGCAATAAAACCTTACACTCAAGAAACAAGAAAAATTATAGATAACCTGGTTGAGTTCAGTTCAGTCACTCAGTTGTGTCTGACTTTTAGCGACCCCATGGACTGCAGCACAAACTGACCTGAACCTAAAGCAACTAGAGGAAGAAGAACAAAGAAAACCTAAAGTTAGTGGAAGGAAAGAAATCATAAAGACCAGAGCAGAAGTAAACAAAAGAGCAATGAAGAATAACAAAGGAAACTCAAAGTTTGTTCTTTGAAAAGATACACAAGATCGACAAAGCTTTAGCCAGACACAACACGAAAAAAAGGGAGAGATCTCAAATCAATAGCAATATTAATGTAAAAGAGGAGTTACAAATGACACTGCAGAAATACAAAGGATCATGAGACTACTAACAGCAACTGTATGCCAATAAAATTGACAACCTGGAAGAAATGAAAAAATTTGTAGACAAGGACTATCTTCCAAGAGTGAATTAGAAAAAAATAGAAAATGCAATCAGACCAATCATAAGCAACGAAACTGAAATTGGGATTAGAAACTTCCTAACAAGCAAAAGTCCAAAGATGAATTGTTTCAGACATTTAGAGAAGAGTTAACACTTATCTTTCTGATACTATTGCAAAATATTGCAGAAGAAGGAATACTCCCAAACCCATTCTGTAAGGCCACCCTCTCACTGATACCAAAGCTACATAAAGTTACCATTAAAAAAAAACCAATTACAGGCCAGGAGAAGGCAATGGCAACCCACTCCAGTACTGTCGCCTGGAAAATCCCAGGAATGGGGAAGCCTGGTGGGCAACCATCTATGGGGTTGCACAGAATTGGACACGACTGAAGCGACTTAGCAGCAGCAGCAGCAGTATCACTGAAGAACATAGTGGCAAAAACCCTCAACAAAACACTGGCAAACTGAGTCTAACAATATACTGATAGACTCATACACCATGACTAAGCTGGATTCACCCAGGAATATAAGGATTCTTCAAAATATAATCAATGAACGTGATACACCACATACTACAAACTGAAAAATAAAAACCATATTATCATCTCATATGCTGAAAAAAGCTTTTGACAAAAGTCAACACCCATTTATGATTTTAAAAAAAGTCTCCAAAAAGTGGGTATAGAAGGCACATATCTCAATATAATAAAAGTCTTATATGACAAAGCCACAGCAAAAACCATTCTCAATGGTAAAAAACTGAAAGCATTGCCTCTAAGATCAGGATGAAGACAAGGATGTCCACCCTCACAACTTTTCTTTAGCATAGCTTTTGAAGTCCTAGCCATGGCTATCACAGAAGAAAAACAAATAAAAATAATCCAAATTGGAAAAAGAAGGAGTGAAATTTTCTCTATTTGCAGTTGACATGATACTATATATAGAAAATCCTAAATACGCTACCAGAAAACTACTAGAACTTACAATGAGTTTGGTAAAGTTGTAGAATACAAAATTAATACAGAGGAATCTCTTCCACTTCTCACTTCTATACACTAACAATGAAAGATAAGAAAGAGAAATTAACAGACAAGTCCATCTACAATCATATCAAAAAGAATAAAGTATCTAGAAACAAGCCTAGCTAAGGGACAAAAGAACTGTACTCAGAAAGCGATGGTACTGAAGAAAGAAATCAAAGATGACAGAAACAGTTGGAGAGATAAACCATTTTCTTGGCTTGGAAGAATCAAGATTAGAGAATAACAATGCTACTCAAAGCAAACTACAGGTTCAGCGCAATCCGTTTCAAAATACCAAGGGCCTTTCCACAGAACTAGGGCAAAAACCGTAAAATTTGTATGGAGACACAAAAGACCCCGAAGAGCCAAAGTAATCTTGAGAAAGAGAAACAGAGCTGGAGGAACCAGGCTCCCGGACTGCAGACTATACTAAAAGCCACAGTCACCAAAACAGTAAGGTACTGGCACAAAAACAAAAAAACACATTAACAGAACAAGATAGAAACCGTAGGAATAAACCCACCTCCCTCTGGCCATTTAACCCATGACAAAGAAGGCAAACTATAAAATGAAGGAATGATAGTCTCTTCAACACACGGTGCTGGGAAAACTGGAAAGCTACATGAAAAAATGAAATTAGAACACTTTTAACATCACACACAAAAATAAACTCAAAATGAATTAAAGACCTAGACGCAAGAACACATGCTATAAAACTCCTGGAGGAAAACACAGGCAGAAGAGACTCTGGCATAATTTGCAATAATATCTTTTTCAAGCAGTCTCCCAGGTAATGGAATAAAAACAAAAATAATTAAATGTGACCCAGTAAAACTCGAAACCTTTTGCACCACAAAGGGAATCATAAACAAAACAAAGAGCCATAGAAAGGAGAAAATACTTGCAAATGGTGTGACTGATAAGGTATTTGTCTCCAAAATTTACCAACAGCTCATGGGGCTCAATATCCAGTAAAGAAACAACCTAATCAAAAACTGGACAGAAGACCTAAATGACATTTCTCCAAAGAAGACATACAGATGGCCCAGAGACACATGAAAAGATGCTCAACATATCTAATTATTGGAGGAATGCAAGTCAAAACTGCAAAGAGATAGCGCATCATTCAGAATAGCCATCATCAAAAACTGGAAACAATAAATGATGGAAAGGGTTTGGAGAAAACAGAACCCTCCGACACTGTTGGTGGGAATGTAAACTGGTAGAGCCACTGTGAAGAGCAGTACAAAGCTTCCTTAAATAAAAGAAGAAATAATATGATCCAGTAATCTCACTCCTGGGTATGTATCCAAAAAAAACCCATAATTTTTTTAGCATAATGCACCCAAATATTCATTTCATTTACAGTAACCAAGACACGGAAGCAACCTAAACATCTGTGAACAGATGTGTCATACAAAACCTTTTGAGTAAAAGAGACACAGTACATATATACAATGGAATATTGTGCAGCTATGAAAGAGAATGGATTAATGCCATATTCAGCAATATCAATGGACCTGGAGATTATCACAGTAAGTGTAGTAAGTTAGGCAGAGAAAGACAAATACCATACGATATCACTTATATGCATAATCTAAAAAATATACAAATGAGCTTTTTTACAAAACAGAAACAGACTCACAGACTTAGAGAATGAACCAATGGACAACAAGGAGGGAGGGAGTAGGGAATGGCCGGGAGTTTGAGACTGACATATACACACTGCTATAATAAACAGGTAACCAACAAGGGCCTACTCTGCAGCAGCAGGGCGTTCTGTTTCATGGTCTATAACAGCAAACGGGAAGAGTTTCAAAAATTATGTACATGCATATGCCTCTAGGGGCTTCCCTGGTGGCTCAGATGGTAGAGAATCTGCCTGCAATCCAGGACACTTGGGTTGGAAAGATCCCCTGGAGAAGGAAATAGCAACCCACTCCAGTATTCTTGCCTGGAGAATTCCATGGACAGAGGAGCCTGTCAAGCTACAGTTCATAGAGGCATAAAAAGTTAAGCATGATGTAATGACTAATACTTTCATATGCATCTAATCACTTACTGTATACCTGAAACTAATATAACACTCTTAATCAGCTATATTCCAATGTAAAATGACATTTTTTAATTTAAAAATAAAAACAAAACAAAGCAAATAATAAATGTATATGTCCTTTGTTGAAAAGTGGTCAGAGGTGATTCCACTTAACAATCCCAGTTAATTATTTATACTTTCGTTTCTGGGTTAGGGGCAGAAACACCACTACTTTCTAAAGATTTCAGGGTAAGATGCAATGTGACTAAATAGTGAGAATTTGCTATCCGCACAAGACCATCAGAAATTCTTGTGGCCTGTGTTCAGAACTTAAAGTGCCCAGCATAATTCTTTGCTTTCCCTTCTCTTTCCATAAAAGACCAGAGAGTAAATATTGTCTTCTGCACCTGCCCCGTGGCCTCTATTGCCACCAGTCAACTCAACCTGTGATAGCACCAAAACAGCCAAGGACGATATGCTAGTGAATAAACCACGGTCACGTTCAGCAGATGGAAAGGAGTGTGTAAGAGCGCCATTAGAATTTCAGATGCTTTTCATGCATCATGAAATACTATATTTCTTTTGCAGTACTTTTCAACTATTTAAAAATGTCAGAGAGATAGATAGGGATACATAGGGATACGTAGGGATACATAGGGATACGTAGGGATACATAGGGATACATTTAACTTGGGTCACGTAGTTTGCTAAGCCCCTTGCTAAACCCATATCATACTTTGATGTAAGTAAACATTTTCCCACTCTCCTATAAACTCTCAGGATTTTTGTTTTTTATCTGAATTTCTTTCTGTTTCTTTATTACTCAGTGAATAAATGAATGACCTCACCCACTGAGGAAAAAGACAACCATCATGGTATGAGTGTGAAGAGCTGACTCACTGGAAAAGACTCTGATGCTGGGAAAGATTGGCGGCAGGAGGACAAGGGGACGACCGAGGACGAGACGGCTGGATGGCATCACGGGCTCGATGGACGTGAGTCTAGTGACCTCCGGGAGTTGGTGAAGGACAGGGAGGCCTGGTGTGCTGCGGTTCATGGGGTCGCAAAGAGTCGGACACGACTGAGCAACTGAAAAAGAACAACAGTGGTGTGAAGAGTGAACACGCCCCGTGGCGTCCATAAGGCTTGTTTGTAGCATCAGATCCGAACGCTGTCGCCCCAGAAGAACTTTCAACTATCACTTTGTGCAGGACAATTACCAAATTTATGTTCATTCTCAGTGTTTATATTCAAGGTACACGTTACTAATAAAACAGCATTCTCCCAGTGGGAAATGCCGAAAAATCATGGTGAAGGACAAAAAAACCAGTTGAGTTCAAAGCAAACTTGTCACAGGATTTGAAAGGATGCACTGCATTGATTTATTTCTTAAGGTATTAGAACCTTTCAGTTTAATTCTTCCAACCCAGCAAATTGCTCTTCAGCATGATTTTTTCAATCTTTCTACAGAGAAAAGCACAGCAAGTGTGAAAGAGAGAAAAAGAAAGGGAAATTAGACTTCAAGAGCCTACATGCCTTTTTAATTCTTTTATTTTTCTAAAATAAAGGAGAATAATAATGTTTTTTCTGAGGCTTTATCTCTGTTGATTAATGCTATTATAGTCAGTTTCTGTTTGTTTCAGATCATTTCTGTTTGATAAGATAGCTTTTTCTTTTTCTAATAATGAATGGAATAAGTGTTAAAGATATTTTCCCTTATTCTGCAATAAACATTAAAAATACACTGGGGCAGAGAAACATTAACCTTTGTAGGAATATCTTATCCTAGGATACACTTACTATAATATCAATTTATGAAAATTGTCTAGTTTTTTTTAATGCTTTACAGGCACCTAGAATGTTCACAGAAATTCAGCCCTGTTCAAAACATCTGAGAGTGCTTCTTTGCAACATAGATTGAGATAAGTAAGAAATGCAATAAACATCCAGTTTCAAATACTGAGCACAGGAAGTCCCACTGTGTCTTCCAATTTTATACCCTATAGACAGACTGAAAACGTTCTCAGACCTCATTCTAAAATAACTTGTGCCCACACATTTGCCTGTAAAAGGCAAATATTTTAGTCAAACCTTTTCAAAAAGGAAACAAATTATACCTTTCTCTCCAAAATGCTTCCATAATTGTGCAAATCTCAGTGACACATTTATATTTCTCTCTACGTGATGACTTGTCAGAGACATTAAAGTCCTCACTGCACCTGATGTATGCCTAAAATAAATATGAGATCATCAAAAGAGTTTAAATAAGGCCCAAAATACAGATGTCTAGAATGATTTTCAGACCTGACTGAAGCCGCACCCCTTAAGGAATCAGTGGAAAAGCAGAGTTCCTAGCCCTCTGTGCCCTGCACCTGCTGCACCCCAACAGCGGCCCCACAGCGCTCAGGAAAGTCCCGTCTACACTGACCAATAGGAAGAGCGGGATATGCGTTTGACCTTTGAACAACAGGAATTTGAACCGTGTTATGCCATTTTTATTTCTTTAGTAAATACTACAATGATACAACATCTGAAATTAGTTGACTCTGAGCTGCAGACACGGAGGACACATGGATACACTGTAAATTATATACATATAATATATGCATATGGCTAACTGTAAATCATATGCATATTTGCAACTACCCAGAAGAGCTGCACCCCTAACCACACTCCCCCTAACCCCCACCCCTACTGAGCTGTCCAGTTGTCCCCCTTCACTCTCATTGCGTGAGATATTTCAGCTCGCCCTTTCTCTTCTTGTGCGTTTCTTTCCTGAGTTCTTTTGTTGTTGTTGTTCAGTGATTTTTTTTATTTTTATTTTTTATATTGAATATTTTATTATTTTATTTTTTTCTTTTCCATTTTTTTAATACTTTATTCTACATTACAATGCTGTGTTGGTTTTGCCATACATTGACATGAATCAGCCACAAGTGTACACGATCTCCCAATACCGAAGCCCCC
>SJYF01266286.1:2023811-2042593 GCA_006410515.1 Procapra przewalskii | reverse complement strand
ACATTAGAAACATAATTTAGTTTAAAATTGCATTAAAACCCTATAAAAAATTGCAGAAATATGTAAAAGCTACACAGTGAAAACTATAAAACCTTACTAAAATACATACCGAGCCCTAAGTAACTTGGCAGATATTTTTAGCATGGGGAAGCAGCAATGGAGCAATGGAGCAACCTGGTTTCTCCAAAGTCATCCATGTTCAAATAGTCAAAATCACAAAAAGAATTTCTATGACTGTGTCCAATTATATTTTAAAAAGCTCCTGGAAGTTACAATCCTAGTAACATCTAGATGCAAGAATATTAGAAAAGATTTTTGGAAACATATGGAAATAAAGATATTTTTAGCTAAAACTGGGACAAAATGTACAAAAGAGACTGAACGCTTAGAAGGGCAGATCTGAGGGGCAGGACACTGGGCGAGCAAGGACGGGCGGTCTAGCAACTTCTTTCCCGACATGCGGAAAACAACGAGTCGTCTGCGACTTAGCAGAACATGCATAAACACCAGATGCTTCTCTTCTGCTGTGTACTGTGAAAATAATGAGATGACTGGGATGGACTTGAAGAATATCACATAGTGATTCCATCTTTATATTAAAGAAAATTCCTACCATAGTGGTAACATTTTTGAATTATTATGAGCAGATTAATTCACTGTTTTACACCATTAAGTTTTGAAAAGACTATTAACAGTTAATTATCACTTATCTATTCTTATTATATCTTTAATATATCTTATACTCAAGGTACTTCAATGATATAGCACAAGGAGCCCTGAGAATAAAAACATAGCGGTTATAAATATTTCTGAAAGAAAATTTAACCACTTCAAATTTAAAAAAAGAAAAAAACTTTTAGAGCTTACAATATCATATTTTTAAGATCAATAGACCTTAATGTAAACAAAGCAATGAGAGGACATTCGGATAGTATAAGACACAATTTTCAAAAAACCACCTCTTAGGAATCCAGCTTCTAATATATCACCATCTTTATCACTAATACTTTGAAGCGTCTCTCTTACTTGCAAAATGGCCAAGAAAATCCCTTTGCTGAATGATAATTATTATAGTTTATATTACTTATTTACTTGAATATTTTATTATTTATTGTCATTAGAATAATAAATCATATATGCATAATTGAACACATCATGTTAATTAAAAACAAAACATTATCCATAATGCTCTCCTTAGTTTTGCTGTTTTTCAAGTTTTACCGTGATGGTGTGTGGGCTGTGTGGTGTTTTTGGACTTATATCTTTACTGACTTCATTATTTTTCCGTGATTCATACATGCTATTGTGCTCTTTCACTTACTTTTTTCCCAAATACTTAACTAATTTATTTGTTTAAATATATTAGACATAGAATATACTGAACATATTTAACTTATGCAGTTCGCTAAGCCGTGACATGCAGGTACACCCTTTAGACAGTCACCTTATCCTGATGGAACAGTAGTAACCCTCAGAGGCTGACCAAGAGCCGTGGACAGCAGTAGACCGGGGAATTACTCCCAGGAACAGAACTGGGGCTTCAGTCAAGACACACCCAACCCCAGAGTACTAGAACCTGGGATCTTCAATGCAGCTGGACTCAGAATTGCTCAGACAAGAGCTGCTGCTGCTGCTAAGTCACTTCAGTCGTGTCCGACTCTGTGCGACCCTGTAGACGGCAACCCACCAGGCTCCCCCGTCCCTGGGATTCTCCAGGCAGGAACGTTGGAGTGGGTGCCATTTCCTTCTCCAATGCATGAAAGTGAAAAGTGAAAGGGAAGTTGCTCAGTCGTGTCCGACCTTCAGCGACCCCATGGATTGCAGCCTTCCAGGCTATATACTTTCATTTTTTCCCCCTTTGTGTTTATAGCAGTATTTACAGAAGTGAAGTGAAAGTCACTCAGTTGTATCCGACTCTTTGAGACCCCATGGACTATACAGTCCACAGAATTTCCACAGAATTCTCCAAGCCAGAATACTGGAGTGGGTAGCCTTTCCCTTCTCCAGGGGATCTTCCCAACTCAGGGATCAAACCCAGGTCTCTGGCGTTGCAGGCAGATTCCTTACCAGCTGAGCCACCAGGGAAGCCCAAGAATGCTGGAGTGGGTAGCCTTTCCCTTCTCCACGGGATCTTCCTGACCCAGGAATTGAACCAGGGTCTTCTGCATGGCAGGCGGATTCTTTCCCAGCTGAGCTGTGAAGAAGGTAAATCATAAAGGCACTGCATATTAGCTGTGTGGAGAGCAGATAGCTTATCTTTTCATTTTATAGATCCAGAAGAGTAACTTCCAAGGAGACCCATCTGGAGTTGTTAAAGTGTTCAGGTATTTGAGCCTAATAACATAATTGAATGATTCACTTAAGTACCTTAGAAAATTTAAAAAAAATCTTTAAAAAAATTCATATTGAATTTGGGAGGAAAAAATGAATAGTCGTAGTCAGAGTGGACTAGAGTAGAATAAATGTGTTCATGGCTTCCGTTGATATCTCCCCCATCTTGTCATTTTTCCTCGAATAGTGTCACTTTCCTCCAGCTTTCCTTCCTAGTTTTCTATGTTTATTGTGAGTATACAGTCAGCCTGCTGAAAGAAGGGAGTCTGTTTAGCAAAGCCACACCTTCCGGGATGAGAGCTTCCCAGCCATTGAGCCCTGAATTTAATGTTCTGGAAACACGAAAGTATACACAATATACAAAAAGAAAACACTCAAGTTTTTAGGAGAAATGCCAAAAAAAAAAAATTCATGAACAGAGTATAATTTGGAATAATCATAAAATAAGTAACTGATAAATTGAATATTTTTCTAATTAGAAATATTTTTTGTCTGAGGATACCATGAAGGCAAGGCTTCCCAAGTGGCTGCCAGTGGTAAAGAATCTGCCTGCCAATGCAGAAGCAGTAACAGATGTTGCTTCAGTCCCTGAGTCAGGAAGAGCCCCTGGAGAGGGCATGGCAACCCAGCCCAGTATTCTTGCCTGGAGAACCCCATGGACAGAGAAACCTGGTTGGACGTGACTGAAGTAACTTAACACCGTGAAAGCACTGAAAAAAGCAAGTCATATCTGGAAATAGATACTTATATTTTAATGCTTACTTTATTATAACTATCTTACTCCTTGGAAGAAAAGTTAAGACCAACCTAGATAGTATATTCAAAAGCAGAGACATTACTTTGCTAACGAAGGTCTGTCTAGTCAAGGCTATGGTTTTTCCAGTGGTCATGTATGGATGTGAGAGTTGGACTGTGAACAAGGCTGAGCACCGAAGAATTGATCTTTTGAACTGTGGTGTTGGAGAAGACTCTTGAGAGTCCTTTGGACTGTGAGGAGATCCAACCAGTCCATTCTGAAGGAGATCAGCCCTGGGATTTCTTTGGAAGGAATGATGCGAAAGCTGAAACTCCAGTACCTTGGCCACCTCATGCGAAGAGTTGACTCACTGGAAAAGACTCTGATGCTGGGAGGGATTGGGGGCAGGAGAAGGGGACGACCAAGGATGAGATGGCTGGATGGCATCACTGACTCGATGGATGCCAGTCTGAGTGAACTCCGGAGTTGGTGATGGACAGGGAGGCCTGGTGTGCTGCAATTCATGGGGTCACAAAGAGTCGGACACGACTGAGCGACTGAACTGGACTGAACATATTTTATAGTATCTGGTTTTAAATGCAATATAGTATAAAAAGATACTGTTATATAAACTTTTCATATATATATGAATATATATATACACACACACACACATATATATATAACTCCTCAGTTCAGTTCAGTTCATTTTGGAGCAGTGATTTTGGAGCCCCAAAAAATAAAATCTGACACTGTTTCCACTGTTTTCCCATCTATTTCCCATGAAGTGATGGGACCAGATGCCATGATCTTCGTTTTCTGAATGTTGTTTAAAGCCAACTTTGTCACTCTCCTCTTTCACTTTCATCAAGAGGCTTTTCATTTCCTCTTCACTTTCTGCCATAAGGGTGGTGTCATCTGCATATCTGAGGTTCTTGATATTTCTTCCAGCAATCTTGATTCCAGCTTGTGCCTCTTCCAGCCCAGCGTTTCTCATGATGTACTCTGCAGCGAAGTTAAATAAGCAGGGTGACAATATACAGCCTTGACGTACTCCTTTTCCTATTTGGAATCAGTCTGTTGGTCCATATCCAGTTTTAACTGTTGCTTCCTGACCTGCATACAGATTTCTCAAGAGGCAAGTGAGGTGGTCTGGTATGCCCATCTCTTTCAGAATTTTCCACAGTTTATTGTGATCCACACAGTCAAAGGCTTTGGCATAGTCAATAAAGCAGAAATAGATGTTTTTCTGGAGCTCTCTTGCTTTTTCCATGATCCAGCAGATGATGGCAATTTGATCTCTGCTCCCTCTGCCTTTTCTTATATAACTCCTACTATATGAAATTATGATTTAATGGCTAAGTTGTGTCTGACTCTTGCAACCCCATGGACTGTAACCCACCTGTCTCCTCTGTCCATGGGATTTCCCAGGCAAGAATACTGTACATGGTGGCCATTTCCTCATCCAGGGAATCTTCCTAACCCAAGAATCAAACCTGAGTCTCTTGGATTGCAGGCGAATTCTTTACCAACTGAGCTATCAGGAAAGCTCACTATACATATTTAAGCCCTAATCAATTTGACAGGGACATTAATGTTTACAGACAACTATTGAAGGTACCATGATTTTATATTCTTGACTGCCTATGGTATGGTATCCTTTATCCACATGGGCTGGCCTGGGACACACATCCATTGTTCCACAAGGTGTTTAAGAGCACATTAAAAATGCTGAGCAAGTGTTACATCGTCTAATTCTGTTAAATTTATTGACCCTAAAGCCATCTGTCCTGAACTAAAATGCTCAGAATATCGGTAGGTAGTTTATTTATATGGTAATAAATGATGTACCATGTGAATTAAACCAGAGAGATAGCATAAGTGGCCCCAAATTAGTCAAATGGGACCTCTCTCTTCCAGTTCTGGGGCATAATAAAATTTGCCTAGCTACTGAATGATTGATTGACCAGATGTGTTTTACATCTTAGAGAGAATGCAAAATCTGACTCTAGAAAATGGATCAAACTAATTCAGAACAAATGTGGTCTTATGACAGCTTTATTCTGTTTAGTAAATATTTAAGGCATTGCAAAATATAAAGAATAAGGAAATGGCAACCCACTCCAGTATTCTTGCCTGGAGAATCCCATGGACAGAGGAGCTTGGTAGGCTACAGTCCACGGGGTCACGAAGAGTCACACACGACTGAGTGAGTTCACTTTTACTTTCACTTAAGGCATTACAAAATATAAAGAATAATCACCAATCACTGATGTAGGCACTATATAGCTTAAGATATAAAACATTATCAATAGAATTAAGCTTGTATTGTAGCCAAGCCTGATGCATCCCTTTTCTTGTGCATAGAAATCCCTGTGGTACTCTCATGGATTAGCAGTCCCAAGCAACATTCTTATTTCCCCCAGTTATACATCACATAGAGCAATAATACTCTATATGTTTAAAGTATGTATAATCTGTGTGTATGCAAATATATTTGTGTCTAAATGTATGCAGCAGACTTTAATCTTTAGTGTCATATATTTAATGAGGTATTTCCTTTCGTTAAGAAAGGTATGATTTTAGTTTCAACATGCAAAATTAAATGCATGTCAACCAATTATACCTAACTGTACTATTGTATCTGAATTGGTGGATGGGTATGCTCAATGCTAGAGAATGAAATAAAAGTATCAGGAGAAAAGTGACTGTTTTCCAAAACTACCCTCCCAGGAAAGCTCCTCTGACATCCACCCATATCAGTTCAAAAGAGCCTGAGTTCCTCTAAGTGTTTCTAATACCAGTTATGACATCCTATAAAATCCATACTTTACTCTTCTGTGTATTTCTTCAGGATTGATTTCAGGGGAAGAATTCAGCAATCTGAGTTAAATCACACTGCTATCACTTGCTGACTTTTTCAATGTTAAGATTTTCAAATGTTAGAACATGGTCTACTTTATTTTTCTTGACTTTTATGGATAATTTTAATAGCAACTGGTATGTTCAGGGTTCCAGTCATATTTGAATAACTTTAAATAGTATTTTTCTAAGAGATTTATTTCATTTGAATTTTAAATGTATTATCATTAGTTATTCATAACATTTTCTTATGATGTTTCTAACTGTTC
Organism: Procapra przewalskii; assembly: GCA_006410515.1. Lineage (NCBI taxonomy): Eukaryota > Metazoa > Chordata > Mammalia > Artiodactyla > Bovidae > Procapra > Procapra przewalskii. The sequence continues at coordinate 2,036,395 of SJYF01266286.1, read as the reverse complement.
ATCGACAGATACATATCTTTTAAAATATTTCTAATACTGTTATTTGCATCCTTCACGTTTCGTCTTGAGCATTGAGACATAAAGTCGTCTGTGTATTGGTATTGCCACTTGTGTTCTTTTCATTTATTTTTATCGGTGATTGAGGGTCACTGCTTTGCTGGTTTCTGCCCTGTGGCTGCGTGAGTCAGCCATGGAAGTGCGTGCGTTCCCGCCGGCTTGAGCGTCCCTCCCGCGTCCGCTCCCGCCCGCCGAGTGCGGGATCTGAGCGCCGCGACTCGCAGCAGCCTCCCGTCCACCTGCTGCATCGATCAGCGATGTAAATGTTTCAGTGCGGCCCACTCCATGCGCCCTGTCCTTGCCCCGCTGGGTCCATGCGTCTGTTCTCTCTGAGTCTCCATTGCCGCCCAGCAGATGGGTTCATCGGTACCATGATTTTAGATTCCATATATATGCATTGATACATGTCATTTGTTTTTTCTCTTTCTGACTTTCTTCACTCTGTAAAATATGCTCTAGGTTCATCCATCCTATTAGAAATGAGTAAACGCATGCCTTTTTATAGCCGAATAATAGTCATGTGTTCATGCACGCAGCCTCCCTATGCGTTCGTCCGTGGATGCACACCCAGCTGCTTTCCGTATCCTCGCGGCTGTAAATGGTGCTCCAGCGAGCACTGCGGTGCGCGTGTCTTTGCCAACTGTGATTTCCTCACGGCGCATGCCCACGAGTGGGACTGCTGCGTCACAGGCTGGTTTTATTCCTCGTTCTTCAAGAAATGTTGATACTGTCCTCCATCGTGGCTGTTCCAGTTTGCATTTCCACCAACAGTGCAAGAGTTCACTTTTCTCTGCACCCTCTCCAGAATTTCTTTGTGGGTTTTTGTGATGATGGCTGTACTCTCTGTATATCTTTTGGCCTGGGTTTTCCACAAAATACTCTTTTTAATTGAATTTCCAAACATCTGTATCTTATGGCATTTTTTTTTCTTTTCAAAATCCTTGGGTTAAATGATTTTATAACTTGCCTTAACTTTCTTTATATTCCAACAAAGGTAATTACAATACAAATATCCATTTAATTGCCTAGGTGCCTCTCACCTACTGTGATATTTTAACATTTACGTATAATGTTTCAAAAGTTTAATTTAAAAACTCAGTTCATAATTTATAATGTGATTTTGCTTGCCAGTTTGTGAAATATTTGTGCTGTATTTATTCTTTCATTTCTAATTTTTGTTATTACATTCAGGACATAGTGTCTGTATGATATTGTTTCCATGGAAAAACCGACTTCTGCAATATCCAGATATGCTTAAGAAACACAGCTCTTCACTATTGATTGGATCCATGCTTGTGCATGGCTCTATGAGGACAGTCTCATTAACTGTGCTGCTCCTACATTTATCTCTTTAATATTCTTGCCGGTGTGAGCTATCGATTTCAGAAACATGTTTTTCCAAAAATACCCTCCTAAATTTCCTGCTGTGACTATCTCATTTTTTCCATTTATATACATTGATATTATGTGTTACATGCTAACTTGTGAGTGCGTGTGCTAAGTCGCTTCAGTTAGTTCAGTTCAGTCACTCAGTGGTGTCCGACTCTGTGACTTCCTGAACTGCTGCACACCAGGCCTCCCTGTCCATCACCAACTCCCAGAGCTTACTCAAACTCCTGTCCATTGAATCGGTGAGGCCATCCAACCATCTCATCCTCTGTTGTCCCCTTCTCCTGCCTTCAATCTTTTCCAGCATCAAGGTCTTTTCAAATGAGCCAGTTCTTCGCATCAGGTGGCCAAAGTACTGGAGTTTCAGCTTCAGCATCAGTCCTTCCAATGAACACCCAGGATTCATTTCCTTTAGGAAAGGCTGGTTGGATCTCCTTGCAGTCCAGGGGACTCTCAAGAGTCTTCTCCAACACCAAAGTTCACAAGCATCAATTCTTCCCTGCTCAGCTTTTTTTATTGTCCAATTTTCACATCCATACATGACTATTGGAAAAACCATAGCTTTGACTAGATGGACCTTTGTCAGCAAAGAAATGTCTGCTATGCCGTCTAGGCTGATCATAGCTTTTCTTGCAAGGAGCAAGCGTCTTTTAATTTCATGGCTGCAGTCACCATCTGCAGTGATTTTGGAGCCCCCCAAAATAAAGTCTTCTCACTGTTTCCATTGTTTCCCCATCTAAGTCACTTCAGTCATGTCCAATTCTTTGTTACCCTATGGACTGTAGCCCGCAAGGCTCATCTGTCTGTGGGATTCTCCAGGCAAGAATACTGGAGTGGGTTGCAATTCCATTCTCCAGGGGCTCTTCCCAGCCCAGGGACTGAACTCAGGTCTCCCGTGTCTCCTGCCTTGCAAACAGATTCCTTACTGCTTAGCCACCAGAGAAGCCCTACATGCTAAGTTAAGTTAGCTTAATACCTAAAAGCACTGGCGTTAAACTGCCTGGGTTCTCAGAATGGCTCCCTCACTTGCCAGTTGTGTGATCTCAGGCAGTTTACTTGTTTCCTATCCCTGAGTTTCCTAGGGGATAAAAGGAGGGTGATAAGTATACCTAGAGTGAAGCTTGCTGATTGGATTTCATAAATGTAATGGGGTTAAATGGTACCTAGAATACAAGAGGTGCTGCATAAAAGCTTAATAATGTTATTGAACATATATAAATATAAATACACATGAATATACGTGTATATAAGGTACAGTTCAAGCCCATGATTGTTGTATTGTTGATAACTTTTTTATCATGTGACATCTTTTTTCTACTAATTTTATTTGTTCAGCTTTATTGGGATATAATTTACAAATAAAATGATAATGTATTTCATGTATAAAACATGATTTGGTTCACATATACATAGTGAAAGGAGTCCCACACTGAGTTGACCAACATGTCCATCACCTTGTATATTTAGTTATACAAAACAGTAACGGCAATTCGAGTCACCATGTTAAACATTAGGTTCTCATATTATGTTCCCCACAACTAAAAGTTCGTGCATTTTATTAACCTATCCTTATTCCTTGCTCTGCTCAGTCCCTGGCAACTAACACACTGCTTTGTGTAGATATCTGTTCAAAAAAAAAATGTTTTGGTTCCATATATAAGTGATTCAATGCCGCATGTGTCTATCTCTAGCTGAAATTTCCCACTTAACATAATGTCCTCTAGGTTCATTCATGTCGCCAGTATCAGAATCTCCTTCTTTCTTAACGCCGAATAATATTCCTGTGTCTGTGTGCATGTGCACACACACACCACATTTTCTTCATTCATTCTTCCACAAACACTTAACCGTTTTCATACAGCTATCGGCTATTGTGAATAATTCTGCGATGAACATGAGAGTACAGCTGTCTCTGAGGCAGTGATTTCTTCTCTAAGGACACACAGCCAGAAGAAAGCAAGCTGATCATGCGGCAGTTCCGTTTTGAGTTTCTTGAGGAACCTCCGCACTGCTCCCCGCTGGCGGTGGGGAAGTCCTCTGCGCTCACTGCGGTGCTGTCTGTTGCCCCTTCTGATTTGTTAGGACTTGCTCCCTGTTGTTCAGGCATTCTGATGCTGGCTGCAGGGATATTTACAACTGGTGTGTCCTCTAAATGAATTGACCCCTTTATCACTATAAAATGACCTTCTTTGTCTCTTATTACAGTTTTTGGCTTAAAGTCTACTTCATGTGATATAATTACCCCTACTTTTCTAGTTTCTATTTGCATGGATCATATTTTTCCATCCCTTGACTTTCAGTGCGTGTGCTTGAAGCCCAAATGAGCCTCTTGTAAGCAGCATTTATTTGAATCCTTTTTTTAAACCCATTCAACCATTCTGTGTCTTTTGATTGGGCGTGTTAAATTCATTTACATTTACATTTAAAGTAATCATTGGTAAGTATAGACTTAATATTGTCATTTGATTGTTTTCTGTTTTATGATTCCTTTGCCCCTTCTTCCTCTCAGTGACTTGATGATTTTCTGTAGTGACGGACTTTGATTCCCTTCTCTTTACATTTTATGTGTCTACTATAGGATTTTGCTTTGTGGTTATCGTGAGATAACACATGTAACAGTCTATTTTATTTTTTTTTAAAAAGAAATTCAGATGTATTTACAGGTATAATCATTCATGCATGACAATAAGGATGCAGCCCTACTATAATCCATACAGTTGCTTCCCTCTAGCCTAGGCTATACACTAAAGAATGAATGGTTATAACATTTTATGGTTTAGCGTATTATACTCATATTCAAAATACAGCATGGAAACAACCGCACAGCGGGTCTTCCCAACCCAGGGGTCGAACCCAGGTCTCCTGCATTGCAGGTGGATTCTTAGCCAGCTGAGCCACAAGCGAAACCCAAAAAATACCCCTACCTTTGATGAAAGGAAGATACGCATTTTCTCCAGTTAGGAGTGAACAGGCATAGCATATGGTAATATAACTCTTTGAAAGCAAAATTATAAAATAGTAAGAAAGCCAGCACATTGCTAATTTCATATCAAGTATCACTTGCTTTGTGCCATGCAAGGATAGACTAGTATCTACATATACTTTATGCATTTATGAGATATCTAATTTTTCCTTAATTTTTGATATCTCTAGGTGATCTGGTTTATCTGTGAGTTTTTTCAACTTAGCATGTCTCCAAAAATTTTTCCAGTATAGTCATTCAAAACAATCCTCTGTAACTGAATCCACCTAGTTCAACTTCACGTTCTTCAAAAGTCAACTGCCCATCACAATTCTGTAACCATGTTTTAATAGATCATTCCTTGAACTACTCAAGAATAAACTGAGGTCACTCAACCCTGCAAGGTTCTATTAATACTTTTTTTAATATAAATTTATTTTATTGGAGGTTAATTATTTTACAATATTGTATTGGTTTTACCATACATCAACATGAATCTGCCACAGGTGTACACGTGGTCCCCATCCTGAGCCCCCCTCCCTCCTCCCTCCCCATACCATCCCTCTGGGTCATCCCAGTGCACCCCAGTGCATCCCAAGTATCCAATATCAGGCATCAAACCTGGACTGATGATTCATTTCATATGTGATATTATACATGTTTCAATGCCATTCTCCCAAATCATCCCACCCTCTCCCTCTCCCACAGAGTCCAAAAGACTGTTCTATACATCTGTGTCTCTTTTGCTGTCTCGCATACAGGGTTATCGTTGCCATCTTTCTAAATTCCATATATATGTGTCAGTACACTGTATTGGTGTTTTTCTTTCTGGCTTACTTCACTCTGTATAGTCGGCTCCAGTTTCATCCACCTCATTAGAACTGATTCAAATGTATTCTTTTTAATGGCTGAGTAATACTCTATTGTGTATATGTACCACAGCTTTCTTATCCATTCATCTGCTGATGGACATCTAGGTTGCTTCCATATCCTGGCTATTATAAACAGTGCTGGGATGAACATTGGGGAACATGTGTCTCTTTCAATTCTGGTTTCCTCGGTGTGTATGCCCAGCAGTGGGATTGCTGGGTTTTAACTGATAACAACTTATCTTGAATACATACAACAGCTCTACATTTTTACATCCCCCAAATTTATGTCTTTTTATATTATTTATCTATTAACAAATATCTGTAGTTATAGTTATTTTTATTACTTTTGTTTACCCTTTATCCTAAAGTTATGAATGCTTATCCAGCACCATTATTCTAAGTACTCTCACCATGAAAACTTCCAGAGGCATGCTGGCACCCTTGTTTCACTGCTGGAGTGAGCTGGGGGAAGAAGGCGGCCAAGTACCCACGGCTCCCACAGGCTCCAGAGAGGATCGCAGAGAAGCCCCTGGCCTCGCTAGGAAGTGCCTAGTTCCTAGGGAGCGTTCCTAGCCCCCAGCTCCAGGGAGAATGCATGCTTCTTGCAAGAGTGATCCTCAGACAATGGTTTGTAAAGTGTGCAGCCAACCTCTGCCAGGAAGGCTGTGTGTTTGTGGGCTCAGTCGCTTGGCTGAAAGATGAGTGTTTCGCCTGCTCTCTCAACACTGAGCCCTGGAGTTTAGCCAAAGTAATTGCCCCTGTACAACTTCGGAGCTCCTTTGTTGCTGGCTATGGTCCTGCAGGACTCCTGGATGCAAGCACCACTGGCTTCAGAGATACGTGTTTTGCAGGCCTGTCCCTCAATGAGAAACTTAAAAAGTTGAGGCCCCATATGAAATCTGAACAGGTTGCTCTTCGTGGAGAGGTTGGCAGTTGAGAATTTCCTCCTGAGTGGGCTCAGAGCTGCACTTCCCTGGTGGCTCAGCAGTAAAGACTCACCTGCCAATGCAGGAAACACAGGTGTGATCCCTGGGTCCGGAAGATCCCCTACAGGAGGAAACGGCAGCCCACTCCAGTGTTCTTGTCTGGGAAACCCATGGACACAGGAGCCTGGCAGGCCACAGTCCACGAGGCTGCAATGCGTCAGATACGACCGAGCATCCAGACAACACGCTCAGAGCTACATTAGACGCTGCCTCCGGGGCCACAGTCCTCAGCAAGGTCTCCAAGGGAAACAGAACTGGGGACTTTCAGGCTGTAAGCTTTGCTTCAGTTGATACTGGATGAGCTGTGAGAGGAGGGAGGTTTGTGGCGAGAGTACATCGTAGAGTTTGCTGAGTGTTTGAGGTGGGTATTTTCTCACTGGTCCTAGCCAGTTTCTGGATTTCTTCCAGAAGGAGTTACTCCTTGTGTAGTTGTATTAACTGTAGTGTCTGTGGGGAGAGGGAAGCTCAGGAGCCTGCCATGTCACCAAGCTGATCCTGGGGCTCAGCTGGTAAAGACATCTGGCTGCAAGGCAGAGGACCCCGGTTCGATTCCTGGGTCGGGAAGATCCCCTAGAGGAGGGATAGGCTGCCCACTCCAGTGTTCTTGGGCTTCTCCTGTAGTTCAGCTGGTAGATTCTGCCTGCAATGCAGGAGACCCCAGTTCAACCCCGGGGTCAGGAAATCCCTTGGGAAAAGAAATGGCAACCCACTCCAGTATTCTTGCTTGGAGAATCTCATGGTTAGAGGAGCCTGGCAGGCTACAGTCCACAGGGATGCAGAGTCAGATACAACTGAAGCAGCTTCACGTGCCATATTTACGTACTCGGTTCAGTTTCATTATTTGGTTGATATTTTATTAAGGTGTCTAATTTAGGTGTAGGCATATTATTTGTAAAGACTGTAGGAGTGAGATTTTTTAATTAAAATTCTAATATGGATATCCACGTGTTTAAACAAACATTTAGTTTTAGTTGGTAAAATTATATATATTTGGACTTTTAATACTGTTCTTTTCTCTGTATTTTTGATCCCCTGTGTTGTACTTAGATTTGCAGCATTTGGATGTTCTCATGTTGGAAGAAACAAAACAGCTTTCTGATTTTTTTCCATGACTGAATATTCGCCATACAGGTGCAACACACTGAGTATTGATAAATGCATGGGTAACAGTTTTATTCGAATCATGATTATTTTTATTAGAATCATAGAATCATAAATTATCTAAGGAAGGAAGTGAAAGAATGAGGAGAAATAAAGGTCATTAGTGGGTAGCATTTATAATCTGGGCTCTCCTGGTGGCTCAGAGGTAAAAAATCCTCCTGCAATGCGGGAAATGAAAGTTTGATCCCTGGGTCAGGAAGATCCCCTGGAAAAGGAAATGGCAACTCACTCCAGTATTCTTGCTTGGAGAATTCCATGGGCAGAGGAGCCCGGTGGGCTGCAGTCCACGGGGTTGCAAAGAGTCGGACACGATTTAGAGACTAAAGCACCGCCACACTTAGGGCCTAGTTTGGAAGAACACGGCTTCCCTGGCGGCTCAGATGGTGAAGAGTCTGCCTGCAATGTGGGAGACCCAAGTTTGGTTCCTGGGTCAGGAAGAGACCCTGGAGAGGGAATGGCAACCCACCCAGTTTTTTTGCCTGGAGAATCCCAGGGACAGAGGAGCCTGGCGGGCCACAATCCATTGAGCCACACACAGTTGGACATGATACATGACTGAGTGACTAACACTTTCACTTTTTCTTTTTGGAAAAGCACGCATTTTGGAAAGGGGCATTTTGCCAAAAATCTTTGAATTAATCATTGAGAAAGTAAGATGATGTCAGGCTCTCATTGGTAGCAGTGTCAATGGACAATGAAAGCACAGAGCGGACTGCTAAGAAGGGGACATGAACTGAGAATCCAGTACCGCACATGTGGGTCTTGCAGGATGCTTCAGCCTGTGAGGCTTCTCTTAACAAAGTGCCACAGACTAGGAACTTTGAACAACAGAAGCTTATTTTTTCACAGTCCTGGAGGCTAGAAGTCTGAGCCACAGTGCTGGCTATATCGGTTCCTTCTGAGACTGTGAGGAAGACTGTATTCTGCGGCTCTCAGCCAGCTTCTGGGGGGTTGCTAGCAATTTCTGTAAGAGCTTGGATTATGGACGTATCACCTTGATCTCTGTCTGCACATTCACATTTGTTTACACATGTGAGCATCTACTCTTGTAGGACTTCATCTCAACCAGCTAGATTTACAATGACACCATTTTCAAATAAGATCACATTCAGAGATACTGGGGGTACTGAACTTCAGCGTGAGAGTTTAAGGGAGAAACAGCTCAAAACCTAACACAGAAGGTTTTCTACAATGATCATGGCAGACAGTAAAGTAAAGCACCCATTAATAAATTTTAAAAAGTAAGTAATAAATGAGAGAGATAAGTAAACAAAGACGGGTAACTCTCCATAGGGGAGGCAGGAAATATGATGGTATAAATGTATTTCATTATGCTCAGTGCATCAAGTTATCAATGTTTCTTTGCTTTTATCAGTTTCAGAAAGGGGCAAGGGAGAACAAGGAGAACGTCACCTCACAAAGCAAGGTAGAGAGGTCTTAAGAACCAAGAAGCAATCTAAATAAGATAAGAATAAAATAGAGGTGTATAACAATTGTGCACCAAGGCTTTACTAAAATACAAGTAATTTAAAAAGTGCAATAGTGCAAAGGTTGATGAATTGTTAAATGACTTAGTATAGACTTCCAAAATAGATATGCATATGTGATACTTGACTGATGGCAATATTGACCATGCAGATCAATGGAAAAATTTATACTGTTAAAAACTTTATGTGGATTGTAAATCCAGATGCAAACGATAGAACAAGATGTTCTTGATATAGCTAGATATAATCTGAATTTGCTATTTTTTGAATAGAACACATGAACTTTAAAGATGAAGAAATATATTGCCAAAGTGAACGGAATTAAATTAGATCGTGAATGGGAGCTCTCTGCGCTTTCTGCTCACCTTTTCTATGAAACTGGAAATGCCTCAAGAAAGCCTATTCATTCAACACAAAGTTTAATTTAAAATGATAGACATCATGTTTATAAAATGTGATATTTAAATAGTGAAAGACAAGCCAAAAGAATATGTTTATTGCATATACTTGGCATATAAATCCCACAGAAAAGCATTTCCACTTTTGAATATATGTCCAAGAGAAATAACTTTGAAAGCCATATACAACAATATCTCAAGGAGCACTGTTTCTAATAAGCCCAAACTCTGTCATACAAATATCAAATAACAGTAGAATAATAAATATACCGGGACATGTTCATATCACCAGTTATTATGTAGCAATGGAGATGAACAATTTACTGCTAAACTCAATAATGATAAATCTCAGAAACATGAGCAAAGGCAGTTTGTGCTAAAATATCATTACCCCCAGTAAGATAGGTGGGAGTAGAGACCAGGAAAGGACATGAAAGAGGCTTTGACTTGATAATAGTCTGTATATTGGCCAGGGAAAAGGTTGAACGGTGCTCACTTTGAAATGATGCATTGACCTAAATAAAACCTTATGATCTGTGCCCTCTTCTGTAAGTATGTTATACTTTAAATTACGTTTACTTTTAAAGATACATATGAAATACACCATCTGAGTTTATCCTGGGAATGGAAACTTAGCCCAGAACCACAAAGGTATTTCATGTGTCATGTAAATTTCAACGAACTGGTTGAAACTCCTATACTGTTAGGCTCACAAAAATTATAAAGGTTAAATCTGATCCTTAAAAAAGAGTGTTTAGTCATGGTAAAGAGGTCGAGATTCACTGTGCATGTGGTGAAAAACATCTCATGTTTTAACTCATGCTTTTCTTTAATTTCTTACATAGAAATTGCTTTCGATGAGCAAATCATTAGACAATGCATACACTGTCAAAAACAAATTTTCCAGGATGACAGTAGTCTGTATTCTCATTTGTGATTCTTTGTCTGTCCTCTGTATTTGACAGGGAGGAAAGGATTGTTTTACTCATTACTATGCTGCAAAGTTTTGGCACAGTGTCAAATACAGGATACATGCTTAACACACATTTTTGAATAAAAATTTAATGTCACGACATTCACCTTGGAAATCATATGATGATAATTCAAAAAAATCAGATTAGTTAAACCTGGTTAAATATGATTGACATAATTCTAGTCTGAGTAGAAAAATAGTCTTCCTCACTAGTACTGGTTTTTATCATGATATTGAATATATTAATTTTAATGGGAATGACTATAAACGTTACTAATGGTGATCACATTTTCCTTACATCCTGCATGTGCCACTCTTGGCAAGTACAGACAAACAAGAATGTGAGAAAATTCACTAAAGTCTTCTAAAGATCTTGTTCACTTCAGTTCAGTCGCTCACTCTTTGCGACCCCATGGACTGCAGCACACCAGGCCTCCACAGGTCACTAAAGAACTCTTGGATAAACATCTCATTAATAATCTTACCAGTTTGTTTTCTGGTTTGTTCATTAAGTTTATGCATGAGCAATCCTGCTGTTCTTGCAGATAATTTACAAAAGTTCTTCTAATGAAGCACTTCAAATTAGTAAGGCATTCATCAATTAAATAAAGCTCCACCATTTTCCATAGACTGATATACACTCTGAACACTTCCTATAGCCACAAAATTGTGTAAATACAAATCCAAGTAAATGAAATAAGCTTTTTCTTCTCTCTAATATTATCTATTTGTTGTTATTTAGTCAATAAGTCGTGTCCATCTCTTTGCAGCCCAATGGACTATAGCCCACCAGGCTCCTCTGTCCATTGGATTTCTCAGGCAAGAATACTGGAGTGGGTGCCATTGCCTTCTCCAGGGGGTCTACCCAACCAAGGAATGGAACCGGTGTCTCCTGCACTGGCAAGCAGATTCTTTACTGCTGAGCCATCACGGAACCCCAGTATTTGCCATTTCCTTCTCCAGTGGATCTTCCTGACCTAGGAATCGAGCCGTGTTATCTATTACCATCGTCCTAAAAGAGCTGGAACTTCCTGGGTGGCGCACTGGTGAAGAATCTGCCTGCCAAGGCAGGAGACACAAGAGATGCAGCTTCCATCCCTGTGCCAGGGAGCTCTCCTAGAGTAGAAAAGGCAAACCGCTCCAGTGTTCTTGCTTGGGAAATTCTGTGGGCAGAGGAGCCTGCAGGGCTACAATGGGGTTGCAAAGACATAACTGAGTGATGAGCACAAGAAAGTTGAGGAAAATATATGTGTCATTCTGTGACATCTAATAACTTATATTGGACTTCAATTAATTAATATATGCATATACTCCTAATCAATTATTGTGACCACATAAAGTAATGTCTTTGTGTGTGTGAGTCGCTCAGTCGTGCGTCCAACTCTGTGACCCGTGGACTGTAGCCCACCAGGCTCCTCTGTCCATGGGATTCTCGGGCAAGAATACTGGAGTGGGCTGCCATGTCCCTCTCCAGGGGATCTTCCTGACGTGGGGACCCAACCCGGGTCTCCCACATTGCAGGCAAGCTCTTTATGGTTTGAGCCACCAGGGAAGCCTAAAGTCATTAATAAAAAGTAAATATTAGTTTGTGCTTCAGATGCCTAAATGCTGCATTTGGTTTTGCATTCACATTTTTTTTAGTAGATGAGGCAACTGGAGCTCACCCATGTAGTGACTTCCTCAAGATTATACAGCTAGGCAATGGTCAAGCTGGGTTTTGATTGCAGACGTGTTTTTTTTATATTAATTATTACCCAAATACTCTCCAGTGGCAATACCACCATTATTAGTATTATTTTTCCACTAAGTTAGCTGAACAATCTAGTTCAATTATAATATGCAAACATACAACTTTCATGGTCTTCTTTTGCCTGACTGTAATCCCTTCTGAAATGGTTAATTGTAGCTGAAGAAATGTAAGCTAGTTTCACATTAAGCATGTAAGAAGAGACCAGCTGATAAACACAAGGTAACTGTTCTGCAGAGAATCTGAATCCCCGATCTCGCCTATGGATACATTATCAAAATGAATATCTTTGTTCAAAAATAACTCCTATTCTCTTTTTATTTCCTTTTGCCTTTGACTTTAAATGACCATAAAATTTTGTATAATTTTTTTGGTCATTCAATCTATATGCCCTCTACACGCTTAGCAGTCCATGTATCTTGAAGAAAGTCTGAAAGAGGAGGTTTTATTTTTTCTTTCATGAATATGCATCTTCGAATAAAAACCTTACTGAAAATAATGAAAAGAAATTCCTTAACAATGTATCACTGTAATTTTTAATAACCCTGTGAA
>SJYF01266286.1:1983466-1993805 GCA_006410515.1 Procapra przewalskii | reverse complement strand
AAAATATATAAAAGAAAATAAACTATGACATCAAAAATATGTAAAAGAGGAGAATAAAAATGTAGGGCTTTAGAATAAGATCAAACTTATTGTTATAACTTGAAACAGGGTATTATAGATATAAATTAATCTTTTGAATATGACATCAAAAGCATTTGCAGCAAAAGTAAAAACAAGAAGTACATGACGTTTAGAACATTCTGTGCAGCAGAAGAGACAATAAAATAAAAAGGCAAACTACAGAATGGAAGAGAAAATTGCAAAACAGGTATCAGATAGGGTTTTAATATTCAAAATATACAAGGAACTTTAAAAACTCAAAAGCAGAAAAATCAGACAATTTGATTTTAGAGTGGACAGAAGACCTAAGTATTTTTTTTCTAAAGAAGACATGCAAATGGTACAAGAAAAGATGCTCAACATCAGAGAAATGTACATCAAAGCCGAGTGAAACTTGACCTCACACTTATTAGAATGATTGCCCTTAAAAAAGACAAAAGACAATTGAGATGTTGGTGAGGATGTGGAAAAAAGTTTACCCTTGTGTACCACTGGTGGGAATATAAATTGAAATAGCTACTGTGGAAACAGTATGGAAGTTTCTCAAAATAACTAGAAATAGAACTACCTTATGATCCAGCAATTCCACTTTAAGGTATATATTCAAAGGAAATGAAATGTGGATCTCAAAGAGACATCTCCTCTCCCATGTTTATTACTGCATTATTTACAAAAAACAAGATTTGGAAACAACCTTACTTGCCTATGGTTAAGTGGATAAAGAAGATGTGAAGGCATTGTGCTAAGTGAAATGAGTCAGACAAAGACAAACCATGTGATAACACATGTGGAATGTCTGTTTCACCTTCATAACAATCTTATAAACGTTATATCCTAGCTCTAATGTTTATTGAAGCTATAAAGATTTATACAGTCTCTAGTACTTATTTGCTTTTCATCAGTGTTAGCCCTGTCCAACCTGAGTTCAATCCCTGAGTTGGGAAGATCCCCTGGAGAAGGAAATGGCAATCTACTCCAGTACTATTGCCTGGAAAATCCCATGGACAGAGGAGCCTGGTAGGCTGCAGTCCATGGGGTTGTAAAGAGTCAGACACGACTAAGCGACTTCACTTCACTTTCTGTTTAGCCTTGGAATAATACATAAACAATACTAGGAAATACTTGTTAATTGATTGTTTTCTGGCTGACTTTGATGTGATTTAGCTTCAGACATTTGTGTTTATTATAGACACAAAAATGAATTCAAAGGGATGGATCTTCATGAGGTCAGGGCCAACCATAAAGCATGTATTAACACAACAGGTAGAGAGTCTCACCTTAGAGGCGTCAAAGCAAATTCTGGTTGACTCTTTGCAGCATATACGGTAGAGTGTCAAATATAAACAAAGAAAAGTGTTAGAGTGCTAGTTGGTCAGTCATGACTGACTCGTTGCAAACCCATGGACTATAGCCCACCAGGCTCCTCTGTCCATGGAATTCTCCAGAAAAGAATACTTGAGTGGCTTGCCATTTCCTTCTCGAGGGGTTCTTTCCAAACCAGGGATCAAATCTAGGTCTCCCGCATTGCAGGCAGATTCTTTACTGTCTGAGCGGCCAAGGAAGCCTCAAAGGATGGATGATTTAAAGTACTATTTAACCCTTAAGGTTCTTGGAGAAAGGTGAAATCTGCCTTATCCTAGAAGGAACACATTTCATTGGCTGGTAGAGCAATTGAAAGAAATGAAATGTACAACACTCTGGGCTAGCTATGCGCAATTCAGTTCATGACAGGCTTTACCATCCCGCAATATTTTAACCCTATCTTGTTTACCTAATTTTGTTACTTCCTAACCCTCCCTTAGTATTTACATTTTTTAAAAAAATCTTGTACAAGTTTTCACAGGCCCATAAACAATTAGCAAAATTGAGGGCAGAATACTTTGCTTGTTTTCTTTATGACTGTATCTCCAGCGTGGGGCTCTCTCAGGTGCTGAGACAGGTAAAGAATCTGGATGCTAACGTAAGAGACAGAAGAGGCACGATTCCATCCCTGGGTCGGGAAGAACCTCTGCAGAAGGGCATGGCAACCCATTCCAGAATTCTCGCCTGGGAAGTACCAGGGACAGAGGAGCCTGACAGGCTACATCCCACAGGGTCGCAAGTCCAACATGGCTGCAGCGACCAGGCAAGCATGCATGCTCAGCATGGTGAAAATGCCTGGCAGACAGCAGCTCTTTACATTCTTGTTTTTTTAAAAATCAATACATATTTTCCATTATAATACCTTGTGGAGACACTATTCCAACTTTTTATTTTTAGCAAAATTTATGTGTTTGCTCACAGAAATGACTCTTTGCATTAAGAAATGGCTTCCCTGGTGGCTCAGATGGTAAAGAATCCACTTGCAATGCTGGAAACCTAGGTTGGATCCCTTGGCTGGGATGATCCCCTGGAGAAGGGCATGATGACCCACTCAAGTATTCTTGCCTGGAGAATCCCGAAGAACACAGGAGCCCAGTGGGCTACAGTTCATGAGGTTCCACAGAGTCAGACATGACTTAGCAACTAAGAAAAGCACAGCATAGCATTAAGAAAACATTAACAAATAAACATTCAGTTCTGTTTAGTCACTCAATCATGTCCCATTCTTTGTGACCCCACAGACTGTAGCATACCAGGCCTCCCTGTCCATCACCAGCTCCCAGAGTTTACTCAAACCCATGTCCATTAAGTTTGTGATGCCATCCAACCATCCCATCCTCTATCATCCCCATCTCCTCCCACCTTCAATCTTTCCCAGCATCAGGGTCTTTTCAAATGAGTCAGCTCTTTGCATCAGGTGGTTGAGGACTTTCAGCCTCAACATCAGTCCTTCCAATGAATATTCAGGACTGATCTCCTTTTAGGATGGATTGATTGGATCTCCTTGCAGTCCAAGGGACTCTCAAGGGTCTTCTCCAACACCACAGTTCAAAAGCATCAATTCTTCAGCGTTTAGCTTTCTTTATGGTTCAACTCTCACATCCATACATATGACTGTTGGAAAAACAATAGCCTTGACTAGACAGAACTTGCTGGCAAAGTAATGTCTCTGCTTTTACGTATTTTACATATCTTATTGGTCATAGCTTTTCTTCATCTAGCCCAGCATTTCTCATGATGTACTCTTCATATAAGTTAAACAAGCAGGGTGACAGTATACAGCCTTGACATACTCCTTTCCCAATTTGGAACCATTCCCTTTTTCCATGTTCAGTTCTAACTGCTACTTCTTGACTTGCATACAAATTTCTCAGGAGACAGTTAAGGTGGTCTGGTATTCTCATCTCTTTCAGAATTTTCCACAGTTTGTTGTGATCCACACAGTCAAAGTCTTTGGCAAAGTCAATAAAGCAGATGCTTTTCTGGAACTATTCCTTCTTCAATAATCCAACAGATGTTGGCAATTTGATCTCTGGTTCCTCTGACTTCCCTAAATCCAGCGTGAACACCTGGAAGTTCATGGTTCACTTAATGTTGAATCCTGGCTTGAAGGTTTTGAGCATTTGCTAGCATGTGAGATGAGTGCAATTGTGCAGTAGTGAGAACATTCTTTGGTATTACTTTTCTTTGGGATTTGAATGAAAACTGACTTTTCTAGTCCTGTTGCTGCTGCTGAGTTTTCCAAATTTGCTGGCATATTGAGTGCAGCATCATCTTTGGGGGTTTGAAATAGCGCAACTGGAATTCCATCACCTCCACTAGCTTTGTTTGTGGTGATGCTTCCTAAGGCCCGCTTGACTTCACGTTCCAGGATGTCTGGCTCTAGGTGAGTAATCACACCACTGTGGTTATCTGGATCATGAAGATCGTTTTTGTACAGTTCTTCTGTGTATTCTTGCCACCTCTTCCTAATATCTTCTGCTTCTGTTAGGTCCATAGCATTTCTGTCCTTTATTGCACCCACATTTCTATGAAATGTTCCCTTGATATCTCTAATTTTTTTTTAAGAGATCTCTAATCCATTCTATTGCTTTCCTCTATTTCTTTGCACCGATCACTGAGAAAGGCTTTCTTACCTCTCCTTTCTGTTCTTTGGAACATTACATTCAAATGGGTCTATCTTTCCTTTTCTCCTTTGCCTTTCACTTCTCTTCTTTTCATAGCTATTTGTAAGGTCTCCACACAATCATTTTGCCTTTTGGAATTTCTTTTTCTTGAGGATGGTCTTAAACCCTGCTTCCTGTACAATATATCACAAACCTCTATCCATAGTTCTTCAGGCACTCTGTCTATCAGATCTAAACCCTTGAATCTATTTCACACTTCCACTGTATAATCGTAAGGGATTTGATTTCGGTCATACCTGAATGGTCTAGTGGTTTTCCCTACTTTCCTCAACTGAAGTCTGAATTTGGCAATAAGGAGTTCATGATCTGAGCCATAGTCAGCTTGCAGTCTTGTTTTTGCTGACTGTATAGAGCTTTTCCATTTTTGGCTGCAAAGAATATAATCAATCTGATTTCGGTGTTGACCATCTCGTGATGTCCATGTGTTGAGTATTCTCTTGCATTGTTGAAAGAGGATGTTTGCTATGACCAGTGCATTCTCTTGGCAAAACTCTGTTAGCCTTTGACCAGCTTCGTTTTGTACTCAAAGGCCAAATTTGCCTGTTATTCTGGGTATCTCTTGACTTCCTACTTTTGCATTTCAGTCCCCTATAATGAAAAGGACATATTTGGGGGGTGTTAGTTCTAGAAGGTCTTGTAGGTCTTCATAGAACTGTTCAACTTCAGCTTCTTCAGCATTACTGGTTGGGGCATAGACTTGGATTACTGTGATATTGAATGGTTTGCCTTGGAAATGAGCAGAGATTATTCTGTTGTTTCTTGAGATCACATCCAAGTATTGCATTTCAGACTCTTTTGTTGACTATGATGGCTACTCCATTTCTTTTAAGGAATTCTTGCCCACAGCAGTAGAAATAATGATCATCTGAGTTAAATTCACCATTCCTCTCCATTTTAGTTCACCGATTCCTGAAATGTTGATGTTCACTCTTGCCATTTCCTATTTAACCACTTCCAGTTTGCCTTGACTCATGAACTTAACATTCCAGGTTCCTATGCAATACTGCTCTTTACATCATTGGACTTTACTTCCATCACGAGGCACATCAACAACTGGGTGTTGGTTTTGCTTTGGCTCCATCTTTTCATTCTTGCTGCAGTACTTCTCCACTGATCTCCAGCATATCGGCCACCTATGGACCTGGGGAGTTCATCTTCAGTGTCATATCTTTTTGCCTTTTCATACTGTTCATGAGGTTCTCAAGGCAAGAATACTGAAAAGTGGTTTACTATTCCCTTCTCCAGGGGACAACATTTTGTCAGAAGTCTCCACCATGATCTGTCTGTCTTGGGGGGCCCTACATGTCATGGTTCACAGTTCCAATGAGTTAGACAAGGCTGTGGTCCATGTGATCAGAGGGGTTAGTTTTCTGTGATTGTGGTTTTCAGTCTGTCTGCCCTCTGATGGAGATGGGTAAGAGGTTTATGAAAGCTTCCTGGTGGGAGAGACTGACTGAGGGGGAAATTGGATCTTGTTCCAATGGGCGGGGTCACATTCAGTAAATCTTTAATCCAATTATCTGTTGAAGGGTGGGGCTGTGT
The DNA here is from genome assembly GCA_006410515.1 of Procapra przewalskii. NCBI lineage: Eukaryota > Metazoa > Chordata > Mammalia > Artiodactyla > Bovidae > Procapra > Procapra przewalskii. Next base: position 1,988,154 of record SJYF01266286.1, on the reverse strand, counting down.
CCCCTCCCTGTTGGAGGTGATGAAGATAATGGCGACCTCCTTCAGAGGGTCTTATGCATGCCCTGCTGCACGCAGTGCCCCCAACCCTGCAGCAAACCTCCACAGACCCACACCTCTGCAGAGACTCCTGGACACTCACAGCAAGTCTGGGTCAGTCTCTTGTGGGGTCATTCCTCCTTTCTCCTGAGTCCTGGTGTGCATAAATTTGAGCCATCTGAGAGTCTCTGGCGGGTATGCAGTTTGATTCTAAATGCCATTCTACCCCTCTTACAATCTTGTTGGGGCTTCTCCATGCCCTGGACATGGGGTATCTTTTTTTTGAAGGGATCCAACAATCTCCTGTTTATGGTTGTTCAGCAGTGAGTTGTAACTTTGGAGTTCTCTCAGGAGTAGATGAGTGCACGTCCTTCTACTCCACCATCTTGAATGCATCTAATAAAAGTGTATTTTAAAAAATTTTATTAAGTTACATCTTATTAAAATTAGTGCATATATTTAAAATTTAGTTAAAACCTCTTACTTGCTCTAAGTGATTTCAGAGGTCTAAAGCACACAGAAATTTCACATCAACTCAATCAAAAACTGAATAGTAAAAGTGAAGCTTGAATGAAAAAGTAATTAGGTAATCAATTTTAAAAATCATTAGATTTAATTGAGTGACTAAACTTACTGGACTATGACAACTGTCTATTAATTAAGAATATACTCTTAGAAAGTTGCAATGAATAGACAATATCACTGTCAGCCCTGGTCTGACATCTCTGTATATATCTTCCTGAAAGTTTCTACATGAATATTTTTCAAGATTTAATAGTATTATTGCTGTATAATATCCTCAACCTGTAAATGAAAGATTATGTATTTTTATGTTTTGCCAATCTGAACTCTAGAACAAGATTGCCTATAGATAAATCTGAGCTTCACTATTTTAATTAGATGTGTGAATTTGATCATTACCTAACTACCTTTATTTCTTCATCTATAAAGAACAGTTAACGATAGTTTCCATCTCATAGGTTTACTTTGCAAAGTGAGTTGATATATCATAAGACATAGAATAGTGTCTAATACATAATGTTGTTGTTCAGTGGCTCAGTCGTGTCTGACTACTTGTGACCCCGTGAACTGCAGCATGCCAGGCTTCCCTGTCCATCACCATCTCTCAGAGTTTGCTCAGACTCATATCCTTTGAGTCCCTCAGGCCATGCAACCAGCTCATCCTCTGTTATACCCTTCTCCTGCCTTCAGTCTTTCCCAATGAGCCAGCTTTTGCCATCTGGTGGTCAATGTATTGAAGATTCACTTTCAGCTTCAGTCCTTCCAATGAATATTCAGGATTGATTTCCTTTAGGATTAACTGGTTTGATCTCCCTGCAGTCCAAGGGATTCTCAAGAGTCTTCTCCAATACCACAGTTCAAAAGCATGAATTCTTCGGTGCTCAGCTTTCTTTATGGTCCAACTATCACATCCATACATGACTACTGGAAAAAACAGTTTTGATTGTATGGACTTTGTTGGCAAAGCTATGTCTCTGCTTTTTAGCATGCTGTCTAGAGTGGTCAAAGCTTTTCTTCCAAGGAACAAGCGTCATTTAATTCTATGCCTCCAGTCACCATCTTCAGTGATTTTTGGAGCCAAGAAAATAAAATCTGTCACTGTTTCCATTGTTTACCCATCTATTTGCCATGAAGTGATGGGACCGGATGCCATAATCTTGTCTTTTGAATGTTGAATTTTAAACCAGCTTTTTCACTCTTTTTTCACTTTAATCGGGAGGCTCTTTAATTCCTCTCCGATTTCTGCCATAAGGGTGGTGTCATTTGCATATCTGAGGTTATTGATATTTCTCCTGGCAATCTTGATTCCAGCTTGTGCTACATCCAGTCCAGTATTTCACATGATGTACTCTGCATATGTTAAATAAGCAAGGCGACAATATACAGCCTTGACATATTCCTTTCCCAATTTGGAACCAGTCCCTTGTTCCATGACTGGTTCTAACTGTTGCTTCTTAACCTTCATACAGATTTCTCAGGAGACAGGTAAGGTGGTCTGGTATTCCCATTTCTTTAAGAATTTTCCACAGTTTGTTGTGATCCACAGTCAAAGGTTAGCATAGTCAATGTAACAGAAGTAGACGTTTTTCCGGGATTCTCTTACTTTTTCTATCATCCAACGGTTGTTGACAACTTAATCTCTGGTTCCTGTGCCTTTTCTATATCAAGCTTGAACATCTGAAATTTCACAGTTCACATACTCTTGAAGCCTAACTTGGAGAATATGGGGCATTACTTTGGTAGCATGTGAAATGAGTCTAATTGTGTGATAGTTTGAACATTCTTTGGCATTGCCTTTCTTTGGGATTGGAATGAAAACTGACTAGTCCTCTGGCTAATGCTGAGTTTTCTAAATTTGCTAGCATAATGAGTGCACCACTTTCATAGCATCATGTTTTAGGATTTGAAATAGCTCAACTGGAATTCCATCACCTCCATTAGCTTTGCTCCTAGTGATGTTTCCTAAGGCCCACTTGACTTCACATTCCAGGATGTCTGGCTCTCAGTGAGTGATCATGCCATCATGGTTATCTGGGTCATGAAGATCTTTTTTGTACAGTTCTTCTGTGTATTCTTGCCACCTCCTTTAATAACTTTTGCTTCTGGTGAGTCCATACCATTTCTGCCCTTTTTTGTGCCCATCTTTGCGTGAAATATTCCCTTATATCTCTAATTTTCTTGAAGAGATCTCTAGTCTTTCCCATTCTATTGTTTTCATCTGTTTCTTTGCATTGTTCACTTAGGAAGGCTTTCTTATCCTTCATTGCTATTCTTAGGAATCAGCATTCAGATGGGTATGTCTTTCCTTTTTGCTTTGTCTTTTGCTTCTCTTGTTTTCTCAATTATTTGCATTACCTCCTCAGACCACCATTTTTCCTTTTTGCATTTCTTTTTCTTGGGGGTGGTTTTAATCACTGCCTCCTGTACAGTGTTAGGAACCTCCAGCCATAGTTCTTCCAGCCCTCTATCAGATCTAATCCCTTAAATCTATTTGTCACTTTCACTGTATCATTGTAAGGGATTTGATTTAGATCATACCTGAGTGGCCTAGAGGTTTTCTTTTTTTTCTTCAATTTATGTCTGAATTTGGCAATAATACATAGTCAGTACCTACTACTCTATTATTATATAACAGATGTGACAAATGAAAACATGTGGTTTACTAACATCAGTTTACAGAATGCTCTAAATGCATTTTAATAGGCATCAATATATCTTGATACCAATATCAAGTCTTCCTAAAATAGCTCCTCGGAACCTCAAGTTATCATGCCAACTTGATGCTGATTCCTATTCACATGGTAAGTACTGATGAAACTCAGGTGAAAGAGACAAGATGAACTCTGGTTTTCTCTTTCAAATAAGTGAAAGCTGTTTCATTATGCAAGTCAGGGTGTCAATGTGTCCTTCAAGTCAAACCACCAATCACTTTTCAAAACAGTTATGAACAGATTACAGTACAACTTGATTAGTTTGATAATAATTTATTTCTGAAATAATTTATTATCTACTTCTAAATGATTTGAAACAGTTAAGAAGTGCTTTCATTACTTTCACACACACACAAAAAAAATATCTGAAAGTATAAATGAATAACACCAGATGAAGTATACCAAAAGGAGAAAAAGATTTTAAATAATAGACTATTTTGAAGTCAGAATATTCTTAGAAGATTTTGTCACTTAGTCATTCATCAAGAGAAAATACATATTTTTATTAAAACATTTCAAATAGGAAAATTCTTTATATTTCCAAATTAATCATAAGAGATAAAACCAACTGGACTGTTAAAACATCTCACTTTTTTGTTATTTAGTCGCTAAGTCGTGCCCAGCTCTTTTGTGACCCCATGGACTGTAGCCCGCCAGGCTCCTCTGTCCATGGGATTCTCCAGGCAGGAATGCTGGAGTGGATTGCCATGTCCTTCTCCAGTGCATCTTCTAGACCCAGAGATCGAACTCATGCCTCCTGCATTGGCATGTGGGTTCTTAACATTGAGCCTCTGGGATGCCCTAAATATCTCTAGTCTCCTTTTAAATATAATATCTCTTGCAATGAAATTACTGAAGTTCTTTTTAGCTATATATATCTAGAGATCAAGAGATTACCTATCCTGGAAAGTTTTATAGTTTCAGAAGCAACACAATTTGACAATGGTGTCTTTTCAAGAAAATAAATGGCTTTCAATAATGTCATTAACAAAAATTGGTACTTAGTGGCTAAGAGAAAGTTGACACACCTAGGCTGCTAGCACACAAAAAATTTTGGATACTGAGTTCTGAGAAAGGATTGGAAAATGAAGATACATGGTATCCCAAGATAAGACGGAAAATAACCCTCCTTTCATAATATGCCAAAGACAAATGAAATAAATCATGCATATAATCAAATCGGCATTGGCAGGCAGATTCTTTGCCAACTGAGCAACCTGGGAAGCCCTTTAGGGCTATATATATATATATATATATATATGTCACACACACATATATATTTAAAATCAATCTAGTTTTTATTGGTCATTATGAAATATGAATCTTTTTCAAAAAAGTATGAAATGCAGTCCAGCATTACTTATAAAGTTAACTTCATTTTAGAGCATTATGCTTAGCTCTATTGTATGTGTTTCAAAC
>SJYF01266286.1:1960404-1977058 GCA_006410515.1 Procapra przewalskii | reverse complement strand
ACCATCTCCTCCACTAGCTTTGTTCTTAGTGATGCTTCCTAAGGCCCATTTGACTTCACATTCCAAGATGTCTGGCTCTAGATTAGTGATCACATCATCATGACTATCTGGGTCATGAAGATCTTTTTTGTACAGTTCTTCAGTGTATTCTTGCCACCTCTTCTTAATATCTTCTGCTTCTGTTAGGTCCATACCATTTCTGTCCTTTATCGCACCCATCTCTGCATGAAATGTTCCCTTGGTATCTCTAATTTTCTTGAAGAGATCTCTAGTCTTTTCCAATCTGTTCTTTTCCTCTATTTCTTTGCACTGATTGCTGAGGAAGGCTTTCTTATCTCTTCTTGCTATTCTTTGGAACTCTGCATTCAGATGCCTATATCTTTCTTTTTCTCCTTTGCTTTTCCCCTTCTTCTCTTCACAGCTATTTGTAAGGCCTCCCCAGACAGCCATTTTGCTTTTTTGCATTTCTTTTCCATGGGGATGGTCTTGATCCCTGTCTTCTGCACAAGGTCACAAACTTCATTCCATAGTTCATCAGACACTCTGTCTATCAGATCTAGGCCCTTAAATCTATTTCTCACTTCTACTGTATAATCATAAGGGATTTGATTTAGGTCATACCTGAATGGTCTAGTGGTTTTCCCTGCTTTCTTCAATTTAAGTCTGAATTTGGCAATAAGGAGTTCATGATCTGAGCCACAGTCTGCTCCTGGTCTTGTTTTTGCTGACTGTATAGAGCTTCTCCATCTTTGGCTGCATAGAATATAATCAGTCTGATTTTGGTGTTGACCATCTGGTGATGTCCCTGTGTAGAGTCTTCTCTTATGTTGTTGGAAGAGGGTGTTTGCCATGACCAGTGCATTTTCTTGGCAAAACTCTATTAGTCTTTGCCCTGCTTCATTCTACATTCCGAGGCCAAATTTGCCTGTTACTCCAGGTATTTCTTGACTTCTTACTTTGGCATTCCAGTCTCTTATAATGAAAAGGACATCTTTTGGGGGTGTTAGTTCTAAAAGGTCTTGTAGGTCTTCATAAAACTGTTCAACTTGAGCTTCTTCAGCATTACTGTGTGGGGCATAGACTTGGATTACTGTGATATTTTATGGTTTGCCTTGGAGACGAACAGAGGTCATTCTGTCGTTTTTGAGATTGCATCCAAGTACTGCATTTCGGACTCTCTTGTTGACCATGATGGCTACTCCATTTCTTCTGAGGGATTCCTGCCCGCAGTAGTAGATATAATGGTCATCTGAATTAAATTCACCCATTCCAGTCCATTTTAGTTCTCTGATTCCTGGAATGTCGACCTTCACCCTTGCCATCTCTTGTTTGACCACTTCCAATTTGCTTTAATTCCTGGACCTGACATTCCAGGTTCATATGCAATATTACTCTTTACAGAATCGGAATTTGCTTCTATCACCAGTCACAACCACAGCTGGGTATTGTTTTTGCTTTGGCTCCATCCCTTCGTTCTTTCTGTAGTTATTTCTCCTCTGATCTCCAGTAGCATATTGGGCACCTAATGACCTGAGGAGTTTCTCTTTCAGTATCCTATCATTTTGCCTTTTTATACTGTTCATGGGGTTCTCAAGGCAAGAATACTGAAGTGGCTTGCCATTCCCTTCTCCAGTGGACCAAGTTCTGTGAGCCCTCTCCACCATGACCTGCCCGTCTTGGGTTGCCCCACAGGCATGGCTTTGTTTCATTGAGTTAGAAAAGGCTGTGGTCCTAGTGTGATTAGACTGAATAGTTTTCTGTGAGTATAGTTTCAGACCCCCAAATCCCTTGCATACAGGAGATATCTGTCCCTTACCACTCCCTTTCCTAGCCAGAGACAGCAGCAGCCAGTATCTGCAGAGAATTTTAGAACCTGAATTTTTGCATAGAGTGAATTAAGTCTTTAAGGGATTGGACATTTAACAACATTCAGCTTGTACACATCACCTGAATATACTCTTTCCTTTTCTTTTCTTTTTTTTTTTTAAAGATAACAGACTAAAACCACCGTTGGGCTTGCAGAATGCCAGTTTGTAATAGCAAAGGCCCATTTGCACTGTCTTTTATGTCACCAAATCACATCTAGATTGGAAACCACAATACTTACATATTCTTAACTCTCCAAAGAGACGTTCCAACTGCTCTATCAATAACTGCCAAACTAGGGTTACAGAATGTAACACAAACTGATGAATCATCTTGTGTTCTTACGACGCTGACAAATACAAATTATACTTTAAATTTACAGTGTTTGATTCCGTCTTTATGGCTTTTAATACTGATTATCCTTAAGGCTCTCATGGGTGATAGATAAGGCAGGTGACCTCAGGTTGGGGCTCCTTGTGTGTGCTCCAAGTCTTGGCCAGGCTCAGCTCCTCCGCACCCAGAGAAGGGCATCCTCCATTTAATGGGAACATTGATTCCGAAGGTGAGGGAGAATGGCTGAGCAGTTAGACTGAGAGCTAATGAACAGACGTGTTATCGTCTGAGCTTCCCAGGCTTTTTAAAAGTCTTTTCAAATTCCCTCCCACATAAATTGGCGTTAATGATTGTGCAAGATTCTCTTTAAGAACCACTATGCTCAGACAAAAGGGATTTTTCAATACTTCGGGGGAAACATTTTTCATCTGTATTAAGAATGATTCTTTTCATACCTGCGCTCTAGCTCTGCCTCTCAGCAACAGAAAATGAGCTGCTCTGCGTTTGTTTCTCAGTGCAAAGAAAGACATTTAATTTCTTAGGCAACACAGGGTAACTTGGAGCAACGTGTAGAATCTAAAACGGAAAAGGCATATCACTGCAAGACGAGGGGACCTCTGCATCCGCGGACAAGAGCCCGTCCCTAACAACTCATTTTCATCTACATAAATTGGGGAATGTGCTGTGGGCATGGAATGCTTTTCCCTCATAAGGAAAAAAAAAGAATTACCCGCAAAGTGCGCTAATCGTTATTAGGCTGACGCATTCACTCATAGCACATCACCCTTTTTTGGTCTGCCTTCTTATTGCTACTGTGCAACCCAGAGAAAAAATAATGAATACTTTTTTAATAAAAATGTTTTTTCTTTACTTTGCTGGAAGGAGCCTGGGTGAGAGCTCTGTAACTACAAATTCAAAACTAAGTGACAGAAATGTAAATAAGTATTACAAAATTGCTGTGCATATTAATTTTCAATTATTAATGATTGTATTTGGCTGTTAGACATTTACGGCTGGTTGGAAATTACATTAAGAATGAAGAGATTTGTTTCTTTCAGTCCCCAAATGTATGGGATTCTCTTATCTGCATTTGAGTCAGACTTGAATCTTTTATCTGTTTTCTTAAAACACATGGCCTGAGAATCAAGGATTAAATACAAGATATTTTTCCCCATTTCTTTTCATTCTCGTCAGCACAAAGAGTCTCCTTTGATGTGTACTCTAAAGCTGATTCCTTTGATTATTTTTTAAACTCCCAGTCTACTCTCTAATCAGGTTTTAAAACTCTACTCCTTTATTAGCATTATGTATGCAAGCCCCAGTGCTGAGCTAATGGGCTAGGATGAGTCAGATCTCCATATATTTTTATGCTTTTTTCCCCCTTAGTTTGTCTTCATTTTGGATTGAAAACTCCCTTTACTTAGCCAATTTTTTAAATGAACTTCATAAATCTCCTCACGTAAAGCACAAGCAGCAGTATTTATTTAAAGTGGAAAACTTTTTTCTCCCAATGCACTTTTGTAGATTTTGCTGTAAAGGGAAATCAGTTTTAAACAGACAGGGCTGCTTTGCACTGAAAGAAAATTAAATTCTTGCACCCCTGTGCATACTGCATGCATGATATGCTTTCCATATGATTTCCACCTACGTGATCATCACTCAGCACTGAAAAAGCTCAGGGGCAAAGGAAGGTCAGGAAGGGATGAGGAGAGCAAGAGAAATCAAGATGAACTGCAAATGACTTAATTTGCATATAACTTTCATCCAGAGTGTAGGCTCCAAAGAGAAAAGGGCTCACTCATCTCCCACTTCACCAAAGCCTTCCCTGAAGTCACACTTTAGGTAAGTGAGGGTAAAATCGGCGTTCACATAGAGCTCAGTTAACTTTCTCAAATCTGTTATCACAAAAAATCCTGTTTGCCAGTGGCTTACTTGTCAATAATAGGAATGGGTAAGTAAAGAGCATTTGACATGTATCAGAGCACATTACCAATTTGTGTCATTTTATCCTTGAAAAACAACAACAACGAAAAAGTTTCATCATGATTGAAAAATAAACAGTGACTCAAGTTAACTAATTTAAGCAATGCAATGTGGGCTGTCTAATGAGACTCTGGAACAATGAAGAAAGTAATTAACACACCAAAAAAAAAAGGTGAGGTTAGATCTCTAGCTAGGTAAATAATACTAAGCCAGTGTTGACTTTCTGGTCTTGTTAATTATTCTGTAGTTATACAAGTTGTTAGTTAACATCAGCTAAAAGTAGAAGACAAGCATGTGGAGGCTGTACTAGTTTTGTTCATTTTCTCTCTAAAATCATTTTTTTAAAGATAACCAAAAGAGTGCCTCCTAGGGTCATGAATAATCTTAATTTTCTTTTTTCTATAATAATTTTTCTGATTTTTTTCTGTAATGATTATGTACATACTGTATTTTTACTTAAATAAAGAAGTTTTAAAAAGACATGGCTCCCCCAGTCTGTGACAGGTCTCATGTTTTCCTTGTCTTTGGTGAATTAGACACTTTGAAGGGCACGGGCCAAGTGGCTCAGTTTTGGTTTTCTGATGCTTTTCTCGTGATCAGAATGAGATAATGCAGTTTTGGCAGAAACATGGTAGAAACGATGTGTCCTTCTCAGTGTGGCATGTTAGGGCGTATATGATGGTGATGTATCTTATTCCTGGGAAACTAGTTTTGATCCATTAATTAAAGGGATGTCTACTAAGTTTTCCACTAAAAGGTTACTATATTCCTTTGTAATTAATATGCCTGTTGAAGATTATTTTCAGATTCTGAAAATACTATTTCTCTTAAAAATTGACTCACTAATTTCAGTGTCTTCCAGTAGATCTTGCTTCTGATGCTCATCACTATGGTGTTCCTCTTTCCCCCATTACTTCTATAATTGGAATTATTTAAGGAAAAGTTATACCTTTCCCCACTCAAGGATTTTCTAAATATGTACAGGAGTATGGATTCACATATAATTATTTTGGTTTTTCAATACTTTTATGTTAGGTAGAATAATGGTACCCCAAATAGTCCCTGGAGTCCATGAATGTGCTACCTTACCTGGAGAAAGACACTTTGCAAATGTAGCTTTAAAAAAGACAAACCTTCAGAAGGGAAAGGTATCCTCAATTACCCAGAATGTATAATGTAATTACATGAGTCCTTAAAAGTAAAAAACAAAGGAAGAATGTGCCAGAAGGATGAGACGTAAAAAGTACTCAAAGATGGAGGAAGGGAGCCCCAAGCCAAGAAATGAAGTGGCCTCTAGAAGCTGTAATCAACCTTCAATCAAGAAACATCAGGAAAATGGGTGCCCTGGCCCTGTAATGGCAAGGAACTGATTCTGTTAGCAAAATTAAAAAGCCAAGAAATGGATGCATTCTGGAGCCATTAGAAAGTCATGCAGTCATGCAGACACCTTGATTTAGCCAGCAGACACCGGTGTCAGACTTCTAACTCACAGTCTTGTAAGACAATAAATTTGCATTGTCACTAGCTTGTAATCTATTAACAGCAGCAATAGAAAGCTAATAGAGTTATTCTTTCTTTATTTATTTTTTTGTCTTCATATTGTTCTAGCTTTGGTCCTTGGAAATGCCTTTATCTATGCTAGGTCTTTTGATCATCTTAATGTTTGGTAGTATTTTCCTTATTTGAATTTGCTATGTAGTCCATCAACCTATTCAGCAGAAGGATGAATTAAAAAGTTTGATAATTTCATACAAAATAAAATTCATCTTAGATTATCTCCACACATTCAGAAGAAACCTACAAAGAAGTTTATAGACCACTGTTACAATTGTTTAAAAACTTAATGTATTTATTGAAGTATGAGGTATTGGGGCTTCCCAAGTAACACAGTGGTATAGAATCCTCCTGCCGATGGAGAGATTTGTTCAATCCAAGGGTCAGGAAGATCCCCTAAAGTAGGAAATGGCGAACCACTCCAGTACGCTTGCCTGCAAAATCCCTGGACAGAGGAGCCCAGCGGGCCCAGTCCATGGGGTTGCAAAGAGCCAGACATGACTGAGCATACACGCATACACATACATGAAGCATTGGGCATTGACCTCATTGCTCTATTTTAAAATCCATATTGCATGTGTGTGTATGTGTGATTCTCTTTTTAGTGGGTCTCATACTAACTATAACAGTAGTAGGCCAGAATTCAGGATACAAAACTGTGTAAGGAACAGGTAAGAAGTAGGCAACAGGACACGCACCAGCTCCTACCTGGCACAGTTTGCAAAGGCTGTGCTTAATGAAACTTAGACCCGAACTAAAGTTTCCCTACTTGATCGAGATGACCAAAATTTTTGTAACTGTGATTGTGAGTTAGATTTCTACAACTTCAGATTTGGCCTGAAAAGTATTCTCAGAGAAGGAGGGCATTAATACCAATCACGCTCCATACTGAGTCTTTCTGAAAAATCAGGTTTCGCATAAGATGATGTGATGTAAAAGATATCCTGAATATTCAAATAGAGAGGAGTGTTGCAGGGTGGGAGAAAAGGGGGCTTGCAAAAGTAATGGTTATACATACTGATCCAGAAACTGTCTACTCTTTCCAACCTTATCAGAATCTCACGTGCTCCCAGACTATCCGTATAAAGCTTGACTATTTTGACAAAAACTTATTGAGTCTCTTGAGGACAGGAAATGTATCTTCTTTAACTCTGATTGCCTAGCTCAGTTCCTCACCCTTAGTACGTTCTCTGTACATGTTTGCAGAATAAAGAGGTGGATAAAAGACTGAAAAATAATTTTAAATAGTGTGGGATATATGTAGAGATTCTACTACAGGAACATTCCCCACAATAAGTCAAGAATTTGCAGATGAAGGACTCATATCTTGTAAACACCAATAATCTGCAGAATTGTTGTTGTTTTCCTGTCATGCCCAACTTTTTGTGACCCCATGGACTGCAGCACTTCTGGCTTCCCTGTCCTTCACTATCTTCAGGAGTTTGCTCAAATTCAGGTCCACTGAGCTGGTGATGCTGTCTAAGCATCTCACCCTCAATTGCTCTCTTCTTTTAGCTTCAATCCTTCCCAACATCAGGGTCTATTCCAACAAATTGGTCCTTCACGTCAGGCGGCCAGAGTATTGGAGCTTCAGCATCTTTGCTTCCAATGAATATTAAGGGGTGATTTCCTTAAGGATTGACTGGTTTGATCTCCTTGCAGTCCAAGGGGTTCTTGAGAGTCTTCTCCAGCACCACAGTTTGAAAGCGTGCCCAGCCTTCTTAATGGTCCACCTCTCACATCCGTACATGACTACTACCATAGCTTTTACTAGATGGACCTTTGCTGCAAAATGATGTCTCTGCTTTTTAATATGCTGTCTAGGTTTGTCATAGGTTTCCTTCCAAGAAGCGAGTGTCTTTTAAGTTTAAGGCTACAGTCACCACCTGCAGTGATTTTGGAGCCCAGGAAAATCTGTCACTGCTTCCACTTTTTCCCTTCCGTTTGCCATGACGTGATGAGACCAGAGGCCGTGATGTTAGTTTTTTGAATGTTGAGTTTTAACCCGTTTTTTTCATTTTCTTCTCACACCTTCATCAAGAGGCTCTTTACTTCCTTTTCAGTTTCTGCCATTAGAGTGGTGTCATCTGCATATCTGAGGCTGTTGATATTTCTTCTGGCAATCTTGATTCCAGTTTGTGATTCATCCAGCCCAGCGTTTCACATGATGTATTCTGCATAGAAGTTAAATAAACAAGGTGACAATCTGTAACCTTGTACTTGTTTCCCAGTTTTGAACCAGTTGTCCCATGCCTGCCTCCATGTTGCTTCTTGTCCTGCATACAGATTTCTCTCGAGGCAGGTAGGATGGTCTCCTATTAGTACCTCTTGAAGAATTTTCCACAGTCTGTTGGGATCCACACGACCAAAGACTTACATAGTCAGTGAAGCAGAAGTAGATGTTTTTCTGGAATTCCCTTGCTTTTTCTATGACCCAAGGAACGTTGGCATTTTGATCTCTGGTTCCTCTGCTTCTTATAAACCCAGCTTACCCATCTGTGAGTTCTCAGTTTGCATACTGCTAAAGCCTAACTTGAAGGATTTTGAGCATAACCTTACTAGCAGGCAGAATGAGGGCAATTGTGCGGTAGTTTGAGCATTCTTTGGCACTGCCCTTCTATGGGATTGGAATGAAAAGTGGTCTTTTACAGTCTTGTGGCCACTGCTGAGTTTTCAAAACTGTAAAGTATGATACTGCAGATGCAAAAATGTGATTTGTTTTTCCATTTTCTCTCACAGTAGACTGATAGGATAACATAAATTTTTAAAGATTATATAGAATGAATCATCTCCATTAAGATGGAATATAAGAAAATAAAAATTAGAAAAAAAATTCAATAGGGAAAGAGACATCTTTAAGACCTTCCACTAAAACTGATATCATAAGCACCAGATTAAAAATATTTATGCCAATTTGATGCTAGCAAAAATGCCACATATGGCTTTTATTTGACAGTGTCTTGGAGAAATTCTAATCTGAAACTTAATATCTTTCTCCCTCAATCTTGTTCCTACTCTCTTTCTATTATTCTTTTCAGTAGATTCCACAGAAGGTGTTGAGAAATCATCCATATATTTTATCATTGTCAGTATTGTTTACAGGTGATAACTGAATATATATCGCTCCCAAAATAGTAATCTCATTTTAATAATCTGTTCCAAAAGCAAAGCATCAATAACTAATGTTTAATCTGCTATTCTGTGTTTGGTTCAGAAACAAGTACTATCATTTCTTGGTATCCAGGGGTAGTTGGTTCAGAGACCACACTGCCCTGACTCCAGATGCCAAAATCCACAGATATTCAAGTGCTTTCTATATCTATGGTCCAGAGAAGCATGCCCTCCTTGAACCAAAATGCAGCAGATACCAAGAGACAACCACACGTTCAATCCCCAGAATCTACTCATCTTATGACAGGAAGTCTCTGCTCCCCTATCAGCATCTTACTTCTCCCCCGACTTCTCAGTCTCTGGCAGCCTCCGTCCCACTCACTCTTTCTGTGAGTCTGGCGTTTTCAGGTTCGGCATATAGGTGATATCACAGTATTTGTTCTTCTCTGACATTTCACCAAGTCCGTCTATGCTGGTGCAAAGAGCAGGATGTCATTCTTTTCCCACGGCTGAATAAGATCTCATTGTGTAACGTACCATAGATCTTTAATCCATTCACCCGTAAATAGGCACTTACATTTTTTTAGTGTCTTGGCTATTGTGAATAACACTGCAATGAAATTGGAGGTGCAGATATGTCTTTGAGATTCTGTTTTCATTTCTGTTGGAAACACCCAGAAGTGAGGTTGCTGAATCATATGATAGTTCTATTTTTAATTTTTTGAGTAACCTCCATAAGACTTTTCCATAGTACTTGAATGAACTGATATTTCTAACAACAGTTCAAGAGGGTTTCTATTTCTCCAAGTCCTTGACAACATTCGTTATTATTCATCTCTTATAGTCATTCTAATAGGTGTGATATGATATTTCATTGTGGTTTGACTTGCATCTCCCTGATAATTAGTGATATTGATCATCTTTTCATAAAAGAGTTGCCCTTTCGTATGTTTTCTTTCGAAAAATCTATTCAGGTTCTTTGTCCTTTTAGAAATATTTTTGCTGTGGAGTTATTAAATTCTCTATACTACTCAGAGCAATCTATACTCTTAACATAGTCCATATGAAAATTCCAATGACGTTTTTTACAAAAGCAGAACAAACAGTCCCAAATTTGTGTGGAACCATGAATATTGTGAATAGCCAGAGAAATCTTAAAAAAAAAAAAAAACACAAAGCTGGAAGCATCACACTTCCTGCTTCCAGACGATATTGTAAAGCTATAGTAATCAAACAGTATGGTATTGGCATAAAAACAAATAGATCAAAGGAACAGCAGAGAGACTCCAGAAATAAATGTGTGCATATATGGTCAATTAATTTACACCAAAGAGGTCAAGTATACACTGGGGAAAGAATTATTTTCAGTAAATGCACTTGAAATTAATAGGTCATTATATTTCAAAACAGAAGAAAGTTTATCAGCAAGCACAATCTGAGTCTCATATTCCGAAACATCCTAAATTTACCATGGACTTGAATTTAACCTCTCTCCATGCATCTATGGACTTGCAACTTAGAAGTTTTGAAAATTGCTTCACCCCTAAGACCCATCTTCAAGTTTAAATATCCCAATGTGCCTGATATGCAGCTAGATTTACAATTCACTTCCCTTGTACCTCTGCCTTCCGTTTCCTCATGTCAACTTTAATTTTATTGGTACATCTATGTTTAATAGGAATTTGAATCCTTTCTTTCTTTACTTCATCTTCGTAAATGTTGGACTCTTGGATGGATGGATCAAATACGAAAGCACTGAATGGACCACATCAATGAGAGAAAAGGTTTCCCTTTAATAATAATCAGATCTATTTTTATCTCCAACACTTTCAACATTCATCTTTTTGCATTGTCTCCGTACTGTCAGTCAGTCAGTCAGTTCAGTTGATCAGTCGTGTCCAACTTTTTGAGACCCCATGAATCGCAGCACACCAGGCCTCCCTGTTCATCACCAACTCCCGGAGTTCACTCAGACTCACATCCATCGAGTCTGTGATGCCATCCAGCCATCTCATCCTCTGTCGTCCCCTTCTCCTCCTGCCCCCAATCCCTCCCAGCATCAGAGTCTTTTCCAATGAGTCAGCTCTTCTCATAAGGTGGCCAAAGTACTGGAGTTTCAGCTTTAGCATCATTCCGTTCCAAAGAAATTCCAGGGTTGCTCTCCTTCAAAATGGACTGGTTGGATCTCCTTGCAGTCCAAGGGACTCTCAAGAGTCTTCCCAACACCACAGTTCAAAAGCATCAATTCTTCGGTGCTCAGCTTTCTTCACAGTCCAACTCTCACATCCATACATGACCACAGGAAAAACCATAGCCTTGGCTAGACGGACCTTAGTCGGCAAAATAATGTCTCTGCTTTTGAATATGCTATCTAGGTTGGTCATAACTTTTCTTCCAAGGAGTAAGCGTCTTCTAATTTCACGGCTGCAGTCACCATCTGCAGTGATTCTGGAGCCCCAAAAAATAAAGTCTGACACTGTTTCCACTGTTTCTCCGTCTACTTCCCATGAAGTGATGGGACCGGATGCTATGATCTTTGTTTTCTGAGTATTGAGCTTTAGGCCAACTTTTTCACTCTCCTCTTTCACTTTCATCAAGAGGCTTTTTAGCTCTTCTTCATTTTCTGCCATAAGGGTGGTTTCATCTGCATATCTGAGGTTATTGATATTTCTCCCAGCAATCTTGATTCCAGCTTGTGTTTCTTCCAGTCCAGCGTTTCTCATGATGTACTCTGCATAGAAATTAAATGAGCAGGGTGACAATATACAGCCTTGATGTACTCCTTTTCCTATTTGGAACCAGTCTGCTGTTCCATGTCCAGTTCTAGCTGTTGCTTCCTGACCTGCATACAGATTTCTCACGAGGCTCTGTATTGTGATCATCTGTAAATCTCAAGAAACAATGTGGTTCGAGCAGTTTTTCTATTCAGGAAGAATTTCTGACTTGAGAAGACTTTCAGTATTGATTTATCAGGTGTAAAATTAATTATTGATGTAATACCCTCCGACGTGATACACTGCAAATCACCAGAACTAATGGGGTCCCAACCAAGATTTTAAAACCAAATCTAAGCTAGTTATAAAATCTTCTTTTGACCTTATCTTATGAACATACATCTTTCCCAAAGGATATCTATAGTCATGGTAGTTAACAGATAAGGACTCAGAGAATCTGAATCACAGCTATATAACTTTGAATCTTAACAACTTCCAAGAGCATTCTAACCCCAGTGGGACTAAGGCTTCTTCTATCACTTTGACCTAGCCAAGACTGGCTCAGGGATTGCCCCCAGCTGTGTAATATCATGAGTTACAAGGACTGAGTTTCTCATAAATTTCAAATACAATATCTGTCAGCACGTGGAATACTGTGTGCATTTATGATTACTATTCTTTAAGAAAGATAATAGAGCTTGAAAATAATAATAGATTACTTTAAATAATTTTTTAAAATTGCTACTGCTTTATAAACTGAGATTTAAAAGATCAGTGATTTAACCTGCTTTCACTAGCTCTGTACATTGAAATTGTTTAACAATTTTTTCTATATTCATATATCGTTTACCATTTTCTATAAAGTCTCCTGGCAAAGAATAAAATATACTTATTTTAAAAGTTTTAAAAAAGATTTGAATCACCTTTTATTCTGAAAAATAAAAGCTAACAGAGCTACTGAAATTATGAAGGAAAATCTGAACTATGCAAATGTGAGTTTATTTACTAAATTGCTAAATAAGTAATGTTAATTTTACTCTTAAGGTTCTGTTTAAGTCTATGCCTATTTCTTTACCTGCTCAGGAGCCAATCTGATTAAACATTCCGTCATCTATGGACCAGGCTTCTAACCATGCTCCAGTTTCTGCCCCTCCTCTGCCCTAATCCACATGCCACATACATTCAGTGTTTTAAAACTAAGCTTGGGCCCAGGTCAAGATGGCAGTCTAAGCACCCATGTTCAGACTATATCTTTCCTGAGAAAGCCAACGTGTTAGTTGCTTAGCTGGGTATGACTCTTGGTGACCCTCATGGATAGTAGCCCGCCAGGCTCCTCTGTCCATGGATTTCTCCAGGCAAGAATACTGGAGTGGCTTGCTGTTCCTTTCTCCAGGAGAACTTCCACAACCAGGGACTGAACCCAAGTATCCCGCATTGCAGGCAGATTCTTTACAATCTGAGCCACCAGGGAAGCATATTATAAGTAAAGATACAAAGAAAAATACAATCTTCAAATAAAAAGTAGAATGAAAGCCATCAGTGATGAAGAAAGTCCAACTAATTCTGGGGATGCAGAGTTACGACAACATCACCTAGAATTCTGGTGAGCAGTCAGCCCACCTAGCAGATGCTTCAAATTCAAAGAGCAAAATTTTAACAGAATTTAAGAGTGAGAAATAGAAATAAAGATAGAGGTATTCTTTGAAGGCGTAAAAAATATATACATATACAGCAAGCAAGGATTTACTTTTTAACTTGAGAGACCGTTATCTAACATGAATTCAAGAACAAAATAGAAGTGTGAGAGTCCTAGAAGATAATATACCAAGGCTGAGGAGAGACGGTCATCATCAGAATGAATATCCTGCAAGTTACTGATCAGGAGGAACAAAAATAAAGTGACCCACAGTCCGACATTTCATATCCTCAATGATAAAAACGATCCCAAAAGATTCTAAAGAGGAAAAGAAAAGCTGATTTCTTACAAAGGGACCGTTTTCAGACTGCAAACAGACGACTCACCATCGAAGTTGGCAGTTAGAAAAAAAGATAACACCTTAAGGGATCCGAGAGAAAGCAGAAAACCTATGCTTCCCTGGTGGCAGGAGAATCTGCCTGCCAGTGCGGGAGACACCGGTTTGATCCCTGGTCTGGGAGGATTCCGCATCCCGAGGAGCCGCGCTCTGAAGACCACGCGCCACCACTGCGGAAGCCTGGGAGCCCCAGCGCGGGCCCTGCAACGGGAGCGGCCGCTGCAACGGGAAGCCTGTGCCCGCGCCCAGCCGCAGCCCCCGCTGGCTGCAGCAAGAGAAAGCCTGAGCAGAGGGACAGAGGCGCAGAGCAGCCATACATAAGGACATAAAGGTTTTTAAGAGTTAAAAACCTGCAGAAAAATTCCACAGGTGGTGTGAAATAAAAAAGCCATATTAGAGGCTGCTGCTGAGTCGCGTCAGTCGTGTCCGACTCTGTGCGACCCCACAGACGGCAGCCCACCAGGCTCCCCCGTCCCTGGGATTCTCCAGGCAAGAGCACTGGACCGGGCTGCCATTTCCTTCTCCAATGCAGGAAAGTGAAAAGTGAAAGGGAAGTCGCTCAGTCGTGTCCGACCCTCAGCGACCCCATGGACTGCAGCCCGCCAGGCTCCTCCGTCCATGGGTTTGCCAGGCAAGAGCACTGGAGTGGGGTGCCATCGCCTTCTCTGATATTAGAGGCAGACCAGACCCAAATTTGGATCTTGGCTTAACCCCACCTTCCCTGGTGGCTCAGACGGTAAAGCGTCTGCCTACAATGCGGGAGACCCGGGTTCGATCCCTAGGTCGGGAAAATCCCCTGGAGAAAGAAATGGCAACTCACTCCAGAATTCTTGCCTGGAAAATAATCCGTGGAGAGAGGAGCCTGGCAGGCTCCAGTCCATGCGGCGGCAGAGTTGGACGTGACCGAGTGGCTGAGCACACACCGCACATAAAGACTCCAGGAATTTACCTCAGACACAGACCTTTACTTGTTATTAGAAATAAGACGCATGTTCCTTGGAAGGAAAGCTATGACCAACCTAGACAGCATGTTAAAACGCAGACGTTGTTTTGCCAACAAAAGTCCGTCTAGTCAAGGCTATGGTGAGTCAAGGCTATGGTGAGTCAAGGCTATGGTTTTCCCAGTGGTCATGTATGGATGTTGAGAGTTGGACTGTGAAGAAAGCTGAGGGCCGAAGAATTGATGCTTCTGAACTGTGGTGTTGGAGAAGACTCTTGAGAGTCCCTTGGACTGCAAGGAGATCCAACCAGTCCATCCTAAAAGAGATCAGTTCTGGGTGTTCATTGGACGGACTGATGCTGAAGCTGAAGCTCCAATACTTTGGCCACCTGATGCAAAGAGCTGACTCTTGGAAAAGACACTGATGCTGGGAAGACTGAGGGCAGGAGGAGAAGGGGACGGCAGAGGATGAGATGGATGGCATCACCCAGTGGACGTCGGTTTGAGCAAGCTCCAGGAGATAATGAAGGACAAGGAAGCCTGGCGTGCTGCAGCCCATGGGGTCGCAAACGTTCAGACAGGACTGAGCGACTGAACTGAACTGAACTTCAGTAAAACGAGGATCAATTGAAAAAGAACCGTTGAGGATCAGATATACAAAACCCATGAGGAAAAGTCCATATTGCTCCTTGTCTATAGGCATTTATCACAGTTTATACTGCTTTAGGCAGGAGAGCAGAAGACTCCAGGAAAAACTTTTGAGAAAAAATTTTATCTCTGTGGTTTAGATAATGTTATGTGACTTGAAAAACCAAAAATAAATAATATAATAAAGACATAATTATAGCAAATACTTTGAGTGCTTACCATGTGTCAGGCATTGTTCTAAGCATTCTAAGTATATTAACTCGATTTATCATCACAATAACCCCACAAAGGATATACTATTAGTATCAATATTTGTTGTTATTGCTAAGTAGTGTCTGACTCAGTGTGACCCCGTGGACTACAGGCTTTCCTGTCCTTCACAATTGCTCAAACTCATGTCCATCGAGTCAGTGATGCCGTCCAACCATCCCATCCTCTGTCATCCCCTTCTCCTGCCTTCAATCTTTCTCACCAAAAGGGTCTTTCCCAATGAGTCAGCTGGCCAACAGGTGGCCAACATATTACAGATCAGGAAAGTAAGTTCATACTGCTAGGATGTTTTGAATCAGTCAGTCTGACTCCATGAGAGTCCAAGGAAATTTCAAAAGAAGAAACAAAGGCAAAATAAAACAAAAATTGTAAACAGCACATAGAAAAGAATACATTTATAGTATACTAGTTGACTTGGCAACAAACAATACTCGCAGAGTTGTAGTAGGTAAATATCACTGGCCTTTATTTAGCTTTGTAACTGGAGGGATACTTTTCCCTACTCCTAATTTGCTAAAGAAGAATAGGAGCTATCATCTGACTTCTTAAATGTGGAAACTAAGGGAGAAATGCTCCCAGACTCTCTCCTTCCTCAGCGCTCTCTCATACCCAAGAGGCGCCTCGGAGGATGACTTGCTTATGCTGATATCAGCGTTGTCCTTCGTCAGCTTCTTCCACCCGCGTCTTTCAGAGAAGGGCCGTGTTGCTTGGCTCTCTCCATGCAGTTTGCTCACACGTGCAGTGGACATGTGTCCTGTTCAGTCTACTGTGAGTTAATTCGACTTTGGCCCTTTATTTTCTTTATTGGTTTTAAGGTTTTACTTTTGCCGTGGACCATTTGTTAAGTCTTTATTGATTTTTTTTTTTTACAATATTGTTTCTCTTTTTATGTTTTGGTTTTCTGGCCATGAGGCATGTGGAATCTTAGCTCCTCAGGCAGGGATCGAACCCACACCCCCTGCATTGGAAGGTTCAGTCTTAGCCCCTGGACCACCAGGGGAGTCTCCTGAGCTCCTCTTTTTCTGTTTAGCTTCTATTAGCAGCATAGCTGATGCTGCAATCCCCTACTTCTCCTCCTTCTTCCTTCTTTCTCTCTCAATTTCAAACTGATGAGGATAACAAAAGACTCCTAATTACTCATTCTTTAATATCCAAATGATTATCATTTTACTTGTCATAATGTAATATAAAAGTGCAAATTT
>SJYF01266286.1:1948402-1960373 GCA_006410515.1 Procapra przewalskii | reverse complement strand
TAAATTCAAATATAAACAGATAATTAAAATACAAGACAAAAGTGTACATATGAGATAGAGTAGGTGAAAGAAAAGACTTGCTAATGTACTTATTAACAAGAAGGTGAGTGAAGAGACACTGTAATTAATGCCATTTAAATGTTTAGGTATATTTTAACCAATATTTACATTTTCTGATCTTTTTGAAGTCCCACTCTTAGAGGTACTTTGTACATCCGAATTCTGCACCTGTCAGAGTTCCTGAATCAGCCTAACTCTGTGCTGTCCCTGGGGCTGACATAATTGTAATTCACTCAGTTCTGCCACGTTAGTTACCACTCAAGCTTCCACTGCGTCCTCTGTTTTGCAAATATTGTAGCTTGCCTCTTCCCTCAGGCTCTCTTGCCGTATAGGCTTAACACTTTATGAAAATCCATGTTGCCCTCATTTGCACGGTGTCTCAAGGAGCACTCAGGTCAACAGGCATATTTGGTCGGCCATGTTTAATCTGAAGTCCTGCTGTTAGTTTCAAGCTTGTCTGTACTTGCAGTTTAGAAGATAGCTCTGCCCCAAAAGGTAATTATATACTTTTTTTAATACCCTACTTAATCTAAATTATCTGTTTCATCATTTCAAGCTCTGTCTTATCAAAATCCCAGGCCCTTTGCTATTTTACTCTGTAAGCATCTACCCAGCTAAACACCACTATTTTCTTTTTGCCTACACCCAAATTATACAGATAATACAAATAAATAAGTAAACAAATCCGTAAATAATACAACTTGCTCAATAGTATTATAATTTTATCACCAGAAGTACCAGCCCATAAACAATCAGTAAGTTTATCTGGCCTTTTTAATCATTTTCTCTTTCCATCTCCAAAAATCTTCAGCAGCACTTGAAAAAGACCTTATTTAAATGTCTTGAAAAAGACTCTCAGTTCTTGCTTTCAGTGAAAGCCAACTTCAGTTTTCCTACCTTCAACTTCATGAATTTCTAATTTGCCAGTCTCCCTTTTCTTCCTGACCAATAAATGTTGGAGTACATCTGGTTTCTTTCCTAGGATCTCCACATTCCCCATTATATATGCATCCCCTCTATGATATCATCTATTTCCTAGACTTAACAGCTAATAAAAATGCTTAATCCCATAAAAGTGCTCCTAAATATCAGACCACAGTGTTAGCTGCTTGGTCATGTCCTACTCTTTGTGACCCCATGGACTGCAGCCCACCAGGCTCCTCTGTCCATGGGATTTTCCAGGCAAGAACACTGGAGTGGGTTGCAACTTCCTCCTCCAGGGGATCTTCCCAACCCAAGGATCAAACCCATGTCTCCTACATCTCCTGCTTTGGCAGGCAGGTTCTTTACCACTAGTGCCAGCTGGGGAGCCCATATCAGACCATCTATATGTAAAAACTTAATAAACAGAAACTTCAATTAAGTAGAGTTGGGAGACCGGAGGGGGAGCTCTCACGCCTATAACAGTAACAAAGCTCAACAGAAAGAAGAGAGACTCCTCTCTCCTGGAGAGCCTCGGCCATTGGAAAGTCATGACCTTGGTTGCTACGGCGCTCCCAGTTCCCTTTTCCTCTCTACCAGCGTTCCCTCCCTTTGCTGGGCAGGGACTTGTACATGGTTCACCATGGTTGCAGACCCCAAATTGCAGTTCTCTGCAAATTCCAAATAAATTCATCTTTACTGGAGAAACATCTGACAGTCATTTAGATCAACATATGGAACTGTGGTATTCCCCTAGTAGAATTTTATTTCTAGGATTCAGTTGTCTCTCACTGAGGCTTTGGTTATACCGGTTACTCAGAATTACTACTGGCCCCTTCCAATCTATTTTCCACAAAGCTGCAAAAAGGACCATTAATTTCAAATCTAACCATGTCACTCCTAGTCTTAGCAATCCCACTGGCTTCACTTTGTCTCTAAACTGAAGTCCAGACTCATGATGCTGTTTGCAAAGTCCTTCCAGTACTCTTGCCTGGAGAATCCCATGGATGGAGGAGCCTAGTAGGCTACAGTCCATGGGGTGGCAAAGAGTCGGACACAACTGAGCTACTTCACTTTCACTTTCCTGATCCAACTCCTAACGTTGTTTCCAGTCTTATGTTCTACCCCCATCCTTTAGATTCTCTCTTAGCCAGGCTTCCCAGGTTTCTTTCACTATATTAAATTAGCTTCCAACAAAGTGTGGTGGATACTTTGAGGTGTTGCCCAGATCCCATCCCAGAAATGAAAGACTCATCGCTTCAGCTTCAGGAGTTGTCACCAGAGGCATCGTCTCAACTGTTAGCCCTCTTCAGAAACTGCAAGAACCGAAAAGTATAGCATCACTCAAAGACACGCCCCCTTTGCAGTAGGGTGGGCTGAAAAGCCGGACCTAACTACTCGTTGAGAAGAGGATATTTAAGTTTGACTTTCTAAGCTTAGCGCAGGACAATTCTAAAGTGGATTAGTACTTCAGAGTCCCCGAAAGGACTGGACGAGATTTCTGCTGAGACCGCATCACAGCTTGAATCCTGCTCATTCCAATTTCTCTCTCTTCCCTTCAACGAGTGTCAATGCCAAGGACACTTCTTGTAACCTGATTTTCTATTTCTCTGGGATGCAACCTGTGACCGTGTCACCCCCACGCACATAGAATAGTACGTTTCACTCCCGTATGTTCGTCACTGATTTCTCACGGTATGTACCATGTTCTGATGGAGACATTTCCTGATTCCTAGGATTGAACTGTGGTGTTGGAGAAGACTCTTGAGAGCCCCTTGGGCAGCAAGGAGATCCAACCAGTCCATCCTAAAGGAGATCAGTCCTGAATATTCATTGGAAGGACTGATGCTGAGCCTGAAAGTCCAATACTTTGGCCCCTGATGCAAAGAACTGACTCACTGGAAAAGACCCTGATGCTGGGAAAGATTGAGGGCGGGGGAAAAAGGGGATGACAGAGGATGAGATGGTTGGACGGCATCACCGACTAGATGGACTTGGCTTTGAGTAAGCTCTGGGAGTTGGTGATGGACAGGGAGGCCTGGCGTGCTGCAGTCCGTGGGGTCGCAATGAGTCGGACACGACTGAGGGACTGAACTGAACTGACCTGAGGATTGGAGTAAATCCCCTTATGATATAGTGTGAGGACACTGGACCCTTCCCAGGGCATTACGCCCACCATAGGTTGGACTATTTGTTGTTTCTGCATTCTCAGCTGGACTTCACCTCCGTCTCTGCTCGCCTTCCATGCTGGCCGTCCTCAGTGCTCTTTATTTTGTAACCCGTGCTGCCTGCTGCTTCTGGTTCTCACACTGTGGTTGTGGGCTCCTGGTCCTCTCTTCCATTTCCTGCCTCATTCCACTTAGCTTGTCCTCACTCATCTTTATGTCTCTGCTTCAAAAGCACCATGCCGGACTTCTCTGTGTCCTACTTGCAAACATGTACTTGTTCACAGTGTTGGCAGCAGGCTTTTATTCTCCAAATATTCAAGAATGCAGGAACTAGACGTGCTTTTCCTCCCACTTTAAGTCTTAACACGGGGTTTCGTACTTTGTGGATGCTGAAAAATGAATTGACTTTTTTGTTTTTTTCTTTCCACCTACATCTATATTGCTTTACTTTGAGATACATGCCTCTCAATACTTTCTAGAATATCATTCTTCCCTCCCTCCAATCAATTTATACTCAGAGATGTACAGTTTCTATATTGATGAATAAAAATGCAACTGGGAATAGAGTGGAAGGCTGGGGCAGAGGCTGCTGCTACTCCTGATTCTCAGCTCAGTTCAGTTCAGTCGCTCAGTCGTGTCTGACTCTTTGTGACCCCAAGGACTGCAGCACACCAGGCTTCTGTGTCCATCATCAACTTCCAGAGTTTACCCAAACTCATGTCTGTTGAGTCGGTGATGCCATCCAGCCATCTCATCCTCTGTCGTCCCCTTCTCCTCCTGCCTTCAATCTTTCCCAGCATCAGGGTTTTTTCAAATGAGTCAGTTCTTCACATCAGGTGGCTAAAATATTGGAGTTTCAGCTTTAGCATCAGTCCTTCCAAAGAACACCCAGGACTGATCTCCTTTAGGATGGACTGGTTGGATTTCCTTGCAGTCCAAGGGACTCTCAAGAGTCTTCTCCAACACCACAGTTCAAAAGCATCAGTTCTTCAGTGCTCAGGTTTCTTTATAGTCCAACTCTCACATCCATACATGACCACTGGAAAAACCATAACCTTGACTAGACAGACCTTTGTTGACAAAGTAATGTCTCTACTTTTTAATATGCTGTCTAGGTTGGTCATAACTTTTCTTTCAAAAAGCAATCATCTTTTAATTTCATGGCTGCAGTCACCATCTGCAGTGATTTTGGAGCCCAAAAATATAAAGTCACTCACTGTTTCCCCATCTATTTGCTGCTTCTCACAGAGACCATATATCCTAGTCTCTCATGTAGGTGATGTGGGCAGTGTGCCCTCAACACAGAGCGATGGTAGGGGTGGTACAGAAACACTGCCTTGCCATTTCTCAGGTAATTGCCGTATTGCAGTGTGAAGCCATTTATGTCAGCTATTTTTTGCCTCAGTTGAACTTAGTTGGACTAAAATAATTGTCATGAAATTAAATCTGTTGCAATTCATATCAGTATAATTCTTAGATTTATTGTATGGAGTTGTCCTTTCTGAAACTTCATCAATTAGTAAGAAATTTAGTAAGAAATTCCCTACAATTTCTAAAATTTGATGGTATGATTGAGGATTTATAGTGAGTATAATAATCTCAATATGTTTACATTGTGTATATTTTCTTCCAAAATTAGTTTTATTTCTGTTTTTCAAACATATTTAGTCACATTCATAAAGCTAGGCATTAAGGATGTCTAGAGATATAATGCCTCAATTGTTTTAACCTAAAAACTGTGCACCTATGGCTAAATTACATACTTTTAATTAACATTTGTCCTGCTGCTGGGAAAGATCAAGGGCAATAGGAGAAGGGGTAGCAGAGGATGAGATGGTTAGGTGGCATCACCGACTCAATGGGCATGAATCTGGGCAAACTCTGGGAGATAGTGAAGGACAGAGGAGCCTGGTGTGCTGCAGTCCATGGGGTTGCAAAGAGTCGGACACGACGTAGACACTGAAAAACAGCAACAATTATGTTTGCGATAACCTGTGTTTGGTTTTGTTTTTAGTTACTGCAACTTGGGAGATAATTACACTGACTTGCCCCGTTGATGTCAGGCTCGGCTGTGTAGCTCACTATGGCCAATGAAATGTCAGGGAAGAAAGGCCCATCGTGTGATTTCTCCTCTTCTCATTTTTCTCTCAGTCACATACGGGCAGAGGGTTCTGTGGTCCTCAGTCCTGGAGTAAAAGGCGATTTCTGATCACTCTAGCCATGTGTCTACCTATGTAGAGGGTGAGAGAATGTGTGCATGTAGTGCATATATAAATCTTCACATATATATTGTATAAATATCACATGCACACAGACACATGCATAGAACGTGCTCGCTTTCAAACGTCATGGAACAAAATATATTGGCACCAAAACCAATGTACACGCAGCCTGCTGTTCTCGGTAAGTGTTTCATTGTTTTGCTTTGTCAGAGACCCTCTTTCAGTGCAGAGCGACGACCACTCACAGATTAACAGAAGAGCGCACTGGACAGCCGCCTGAGGAACCGAGCAGGACCCCGCAGCCCACACGGGGCAGGGCCAGCGACGGCAGCACCGGGGTTCACGGGCAAGCATCCGGGCGCCCCTTTGCCAGCCCCCTGGCTGCCCACTGTAGCCTTCACCTGACTATATTTTAGAAAATGTAGGGGGCGGGAAGATGTTAATCTTTGAATTAACTAGTCCTAGGCATTATTCTTTCAGGTTGCCCAAAATATTCACGTTGCATCCAAATGTTATTAACAGGGTCATTTTTATTTTTCTTGGCATAACTCTGTACGGCTAAAGTTTTGGTACTAAATTTTAGCTAAAAAAAAAGATGAAAATACGTGTATTATTAGACCTCAGTGGAATAAATTTTAATGTTAAAAGTGTTCTTAAATTATTGAGCTGTTTCCTAAAAGCCGGTTTCTGGCCGCATCTCCTCTCTTTGAATCTCCCTCTTTCACTCAGTAGCGTCACGTGTCCCTACATTCGATCCTTCTCTTTTGCAAAGAGAATTCTTTAGCCATCCACTTTTTTTTTTTAAACCAGAAACTAACTTCTCATCACAAACCTGTATGCAAACACCCACTAAGCATCTCTTCTAAAGAAAAGAGACACTTTTGTAGGTTTTCTGTCCTTGAGTACTATCAAGAACTGGAGCAGAGTTGAGTTAGAATTTTTCCTTTAAATGATTAAATACTTAATGGGGTCCCATAAAATGCTGATATCTATAACAGAAAGTGCACCATAGAAAAATGTTTTCTCTTCATACAGAGAAAGCGCAAGGATTATTTAATTCATTCTTTTTCCTTCAATTATATGTAGATTTAAAACTTGCCAAGGTTGCATAAACGACCTTTAAGAGTAATAATATCTACCAGCTTTTAGTACATATTGATGTCATCTCACCATGCATTTAAAAATGTTTACCAACTCTTCTCATATGTTTTCATTCTTTACGAATGAACAAACCTTGGTCCTATACAGTTCAGGTAAATGTCCCAAGGTCCCCAACACATTGAATGATAGACATAAGATTCTAAACCAAGTCTTGCTGGCCAGAATAACACATGGGAAATGGAACAATGACTGACATTCTTAGTCCTGTTCCTATTTAGATATGTGACCACCAGCAATCCTCCTAACAACTCTGAATTCCAGTTTAATCATCTACAAAATGTAGGGATTAAAATAATCTCTTGTGGTTCAGAAGGTAAAGAATCTGCCTGCAACAAAGGAGACTTGGGTTCAATCCCAGGCTTGGGAAGATCCCCTAGAGAAGGACACGGCAGGCCCCTCTCGCATTCCTGCCTGGAGGATCCCATGGACAGAGGAGCCTGGCTGGTTACAGTCCATGGGGTCACAAAGAGTCAGACACGATTGAACAACTAACAATTTCACTTTTCAAAATATATCTAAACTTCAAAATCTGTGATTTTTCAGTGAGACTTGTTACAGGTAATATCAAGGTAATATACATGCGAGCTTATCTATCCATTTGCATTTTTAAGCTATCCTCATTGTTTAATCAGTATTTATTAGAAGACTCTTGAGAGTCTTTTGGACTGCAAGGAGATCCAACCAGTCCATCCTAAAGGAGATCCTAAAGCTGAAACTCTAGTACTTTGGCCACGTCGCGCAAAGAGTTGACTCGTTGGAAAAGACCCTGATACCGGGAGGGATTGGGGGCAGGAGGAGAAGGGGACGATAGAGGATGACATGGCTGGATGGCATCACTGACTCGATGGACTTGAGTCTGAGTGAACTCCGGGAGTCGGTGATGGACAGGGAGGTCTGCCATGCTGCGATTCATGGGGTCACAAAGAGTTGGACATGACTGAGAGACTGAACTGAACTGAACTGATTATACTATTTAAATATGCTAATTTAATCAGCAGATGATATTAAAGGGAACTCATTAATGTATATTTGATATCACTCAGGCTATGTTATTATGATACTCAGATTTCAACCTTCTTTAAGTTTAGGTTAAACTGTAGAATTCTCTTTTCACTTAATAACAGCTTCTTGGACATTGTGTCTTATTTTATTTTTTTATGTGGGCCATTTTAAAGTCTTTGTTGAACTTGTTACAATATTGCTTCTGTCTTGTGTTCCAGTTTTTTGACCAAGAGGCATGTGGGATCTCAGCTCTCCTCGAACCAGCACCTCTTGCACTGGAAGGCAAAGTCTTAACCACTAATCCACCAGGGAAGTCTTGGATGTTGCACTTTAAATACTAATATTTAGAATCTTTTTAAGCTTTTATTATAAATGTGTAATGTTCAGCCTTTGAATTTGCATATGTCTACCAAGGTTCTGCGAAGCGTCAAAACATTCAGACTCTATAGTTTGGTTACAGTAGGTGAAGGAGACAGTAGGCCACATACTCCCAGGTTAAAAGCAATGGTTAATAAGGTAAACCACAAGCAGGGCCTCTTTAATGTGATGAAGGCTGAGAATATCATCTTTGCAAAGAAGAGATGATCTCCAAACTGAGCATAAAGTTTACTAAATGTCCATAATTATTCATTTTTGATAAATGGAAATACATTTTTTCTTTCCACTTATTTATTTTAAGCCAGCAAATAGCCAGTTTCAAAAAATTGGCTATATCTTGCTACTGATTATCAGTGTACCCGAAGATTGGTGCACACGCTATCATATTGCAGAATGTGATGGAATGAGAAGTTCTTCATTATTTCCAAGTAAGTAATTGCAGCAATGGCCTCCTAAAAATTGCATAATTGAAACACTGGCTATATATCGCTTCAAGCAGGCATGCTTTGAAATGGATAAATAAAAATCCTTTTAAAACACGGAAGTGTATTTTCTGATCGCCTCCCTTGCAGTCATCGCACATGGTTATGATTATAATTTAGCAATTACAGAACTTTTAAAATGGATTGTGCTTAAGTTAAGAACTATTATTACCACCATACTCTGAATTAAGAAGCAAGCACAAAGATTTCATCAGTGAGGGCTCTCAGCCACTCTACTTTCTGTTAATCTGAACACTAGAAGATGAGAAGGTCAAGCCCAGCAACTATAGAGACGGAACAGCTGTTTAACACAGCAAGAGACACTGTTACAAGCTGGATACCGAGACTGCAGCCGGAGAACGGTGAGCCTTTCAGTTCCACACGACAGTGTGGAAATGAAGCTTTCCGGATTTAATTAAAACTGTACATAAGATACTAAGGACAATGTATCAGACACCGTGACAATTACCACAAGAATTTTGTAGTTGGATGACAGAGGAAAGCTATCATTCAGAAAAAAACATTCAATTCAGAAGATAATAATGTAGAGCAAGTTTTCACTGGATGAAAACTGAAAGCATTTTTGCCATTTGCTGAATGCCTTTTGCCAGAATGGGAATAGATGGTGGTTTAAGTGGCATTTTTACATTTAAGTTCATATTTAATAAATACTTCTTATGACATTTAACAACAGATGCATATATTCTGGGGCACTTGATAATAATGTTACATATCTAATGATTTCCTTCTCCAGGCCTGTGCAATGCAGAAGGCTCTATGTTGACATTTATAATTTGTATGGAAATGCTTTTAAAAGATCATTTTTAAATAATCACCTGTGGCTATCTGATTACAATCATCTTCAGCCTTAAAGTACTTACCTCGAAGGTCAGTCAGTAAAGAATCTGCCTGCAATGCAGGAGACCCAGGTTTGATCCCTGGGTTGGGAAGATCCCCTGGAGAAGAGAATGGCTACCCACTCCAGTATTCTGGCCTGGAGAATTCCATGCACAAAGGAGTCCGGTGGACTACAGTCCATGCAGTCGCAAGAGTCAGACATGACTTAGTGCCCAAACCACCTAAGAACAGTAAAGTACAATTCCCTGTAATAACATAGATTCTGAGGTTATATAGGTGATAATAAGAATTGTTTAAAAAAATCCATTCCCCTGATGAGTTATTCTGTTACTATTGTTCCTATGATGTCAATATCTTTAAATCATAAGAGGTAGAGAAGACAACGGAGAAGGCAATGGCACCCCCCTCCAGTCCTCTTGCCTGGAAAATCCATGGACGGAGGAGCCTGCTGGGCTGCAGTCCATGGGGTCGCTAAGACTCGGACACGACTGAGCGACTTCACTTTCACTTTTCTCTTTCATACATTGGAGAAGGAAATGGCAACCCCCTCCAGTGTTCTTGCCTGGAGAATCCCAGGGACAGCGGAGCCTGGTGGGCTGCGGTCTATGGGGTCGCACAGAGTCGGACAGGACTGAAGCAACTTAGCAGCAGTGGCCGCAGCAGAGCAGACAAAACAATTAGAATAGAATCTGTATCCTCTTAATCCCATCTCAGGCATTTCAACTAACAGAGTAGAAAGTAAAAGCAACTTTTAATTCAGAGAACATATAAAAGATTAATACTGTAAAGTAATTATCCTCTAATTAAAACAAATAATTTAAATAAATAGATCAATATTACATTGATTTTAGTATTATTGTGGTTTAGAAGAAAAAATATTTTAATGTTCCATAGTTTAGCAACACTATGTTCAAAGTAAAATTACAAGCACTGCATTAAATTCAAATTTCATTAGAACTATTCTTAATGTACAGAAATATAGAGCAGTCAGTTGTGCAGATTACTGTATATGCACACAAATTATTTTCTTTTGATCCAGGCATAATGACATTAGAAGTTCAAAATAAGGACCTTGGCAGGGTCAGTAATCCTTGATGATGGAATTTTACCCTTTCATTTTAGTAGTTTCAGGATTTTAACTCGTAATCTGAGGGTTTCTTTAGTTGAACAGTTTATGTCCATGTTATTCTCCTGGCTTAAAAACATGACAAACCAATGCTGCTGCTGCTGCTGAGTCGCGTCAGTCATGTCCGACTCTGTGCCACCCCATAGACGGCAGCCCACCAGGCTCCGCCGTCCCTGGGATTCTCCAGGCAAGAACACTGGAGTGGGTTGTCCTGCCCTCCTCCAGGGGGTCTTCTTGATCCAGGGATTGACCCAGTCTCTCATGTCTAACCTCCTCTGGCAGACAGGTTCTTTACCACTAGGGCCACCTGAGAAACCTACTCAATAAAAGCAAGAAATTTTTAAATTATAAATATTATCTATAACAAAAAAGCAATGGTTTATTGTTTCAGGGAACTTTGGAAGTATTGACTAAGGATCTTTCTATACAGTGAGAACACTCATTCTTTATACATATCCTCCACAATAAAATTAAAAAGGCATCAACTGTATATTTACTTTTTTAAAAAAGTCAAAGAATGGTAGCAAACGTTTCCAGAACTTTGAGAAATAGTTGAGCAAAATAAAATGATGCAAAGTGGCCTTGTTGTTGTTTTGTTGTCAAGTCGTGTCTGACTCTTGCGACCCCATGGACTGTGGCCTGCCAGACTCCTGTCCATGAGATTTCCCAGGAAAGAATGCTGGAGTGGGTTGCCATTTCCTTCTCCAAGGGATCTTTCCAACCCAGGGGTCAAACTTAGGTTACCTACATTGCAGGTGGATTTTTAACCACTATGCCACCTGGAAAGCTCCACAAGGTTACTTACATGCTGTTAAAATTCTTTTATTTTAATGTGAATCATATATTTACTTTTTTAAACATTTGATTTACTTAATTTTGTGCTTTGCATCAGAAACATATTCAAAGCAATATTTTAAAAAA
Organism: Procapra przewalskii; assembly: GCA_006410515.1. Classification (NCBI taxonomy): domain Eukaryota; kingdom Metazoa; phylum Chordata; class Mammalia; order Artiodactyla; family Bovidae; genus Procapra; species Procapra przewalskii. Next base: position 1,949,074 of record SJYF01266286.1, on the reverse strand, counting down.
GTATGGCATAGTCATAAGATGGCCGAGTTTGCAAATAAATACATGCTTAATTTCTGACTCCATCACCTAAATTCCTGGCTGACATGTGACATGAGCAACTTATTTATCTTCTCTGAGTTTGAGATTCACCTTGTGTCCATTTAAATAATGATATATACAAATTATTCAGAAAAGCACTTGTTCCGTGGTAAACAAGGGTCTCACGTTTGTAAAACTTGATTTTTCTACTTTAGCCTGTAATTTTGATTTTCCTTTCAACTGGGCAATGAGCACACAAAATTGTACTGAGGCTATAGGAAGGAAAAAGGCTTCTAAGTAAACTTAACTTTGAAGATGGCCTTGAGAATATATTTTCTGACAATAACAAAAAATAGCAGAAAATGATAAGAATTAGATGCCAGTAGGGAAAAGTTTCCTATTTAATTTTATAAAAGAAACCAGCTATCAGAAAGAAAAGCCCTTTTATTACAGCTAAAATGTCACTAAATGTGGTATGAAACAAGGTCAAGTTTTCTTCTAAAGAAAAACATGGGCAATAAATTCAATGGTTTATTGAAAAGATAAGAACCTTGCAGAAAGAAGCTGTATACCTTGCATATAAGTGTCACTTGTTTTGTTTTAAGCTCATTCTGTTGTACCCAAAATAAATGTCAGAGACATGACATGAAAGTT
>SJYF01266286.1:1937662-1948364 GCA_006410515.1 Procapra przewalskii | reverse complement strand
GAGCTGGTTAAGATTAGAGAGCTAGACCAAACTTTCAGTGCTCAATAGCATTATAATCGAAAAGGTATTTGGATGGAGAATTCATTTATTTAGAAATACAGAGTTAAGATAAAATTACGTAGTAAGTTAAAATTAAATTTAGTAATTTTCACTTTCAATAAATTCTAACAGGATATCAAACAATGTTTTCTATCTTAAGCTGATGGATAAGTGAAATAAAATATAACACGTTCAAAATAAAATCATCTTGATTACTACAAACGAAGTATGAGGAAGCAGGTAAACTGGAGGCTTCTTGCGTTGATTGCAGCTCCTCCTTCCTCAGATCTTGACACTAGCATTATTTAATGAATATCGAAAATGCGGGCTCCCTGTTGCTGTCAAACTTGCAGTTTCCTTGAACTCCGCGTTTGTGGGTTTGTTGATAAAAGCACTCAGACTTTTACATTATTGCTGTATCATAAGTACAAACGATGGATATAAACTTTCACAGGTAGGCTCTCCAGGTTTTTTGTCTTTGTTTTTTTAACTAAGAAGAGACCTCTGTCCTCGCCGGTTTCGTGTTAAGGCCACGCGGCCTCTAGACCGCGCGCAGCTTCTCTGTCCGGCTGCACCCTCGTCGGGGGCCTGCCTGGCCCTCCCCGGCACGACCCCCAGTCGCGCCCCCGCGCAGCCGACTCACCCTGCACACCCCCAGCACGGCCGGCGGCGCCCGTCTGCGCCTCCACGCGAAGGGCGGCGATGAGCCCCCAACACGCCTTCTGGCTTCCACGAGACTTGGACCCAAATCACAAAACTCTCCTTGTCGGGACTTATGTTTTAGGCATTTCTTTTTAAAAATGTATTTGAAAGGGATACAGAGGGTGAGATGGTTGGATGGCATCACAGACCCAATGGACATGAGTTTGAGCAAATTCTGGGAGATGAAGGAGGACAGGGAAGCCTGGTGGGCTGCAGTCCACGGGGTCGCAAAGAGTCAGACACGGCTGAGCGACCTCACTTTCCTTTTCGCTCACTTTCTGCGTGTGAACAGATAACGTGCGCTCCTAGACATTGTACTGCATGTAAAGTGGTGCGTCTTTGCTTTCCCCTGATGTTGTGTTGCAAAGGCTCCCTGATCCCGGTTCTAGCTTCAGTGAAACTTTCCTTAAACCAGCGCCTCCGGATGGCTGTGGATGTCGGCGGCCGGCTGCTGGCAAGAACTCTGTGCTTGTCTGGTGTCAGACCCAGAAGTTCTTCTCTCTGAACTCAGAGTTGCCTTCGGGCACTCTCTGTTGTGTATTACAGCTGCAGAACGTTGAGAAGCTGGTTTCCCTCTGGAGTCTCCAGGCTGTGAAGCCGCGCCTGACCACCTTGGGCTGGTTCTCAGCGCCGCTCCCCACGGCATCCTTCCTGGCCTCTTGCTTCCAGCGGCAAGCCCTGTGCTGTGTATTTCTCTCAGATCTCCCATGCGTGAACCCAGGAAACACTCTGCATGATGATACAAGACTATATATTCTTACTTACTTTCTCAATTTCATTTCGCTCTGGGGAAATTTTAATCCTGGCTCGGTAATATTACTATAGCTGGTGGGGAGATTTCCTACCCCTTTAAGTGTGCGTCTTTTGTGGAGTCAACAAGGACTTTGTGATGATGTCGAGATTGAGATTTTACATGGATTTGTCCATATCCCCACATTTATCTTTCCTTGAATTCGCTGCCTATTTCTCATCTTCCTTATGAAGCATTATGTGCAAATGGAATTTCAAGTACACTCATGATTTTTTTCAGTTTCCCAAACTATATTTATAAAACTTATGTCTATAAATCGCCTGATTTTACAAGTGGCCTATTTTTCAAAATGGTTCCTTAGCACTCTCATGACCGTTTTCCTATGTTCTCTGAAGCATCACTGCCATGGGTCTTGGTTAAATGATCTTGTTCTAGGAAGTCTAGGGATTTACAAGCTCTCTGCTCTTAGCATTTGAGAGAATGAGCAAACTGAGTAACTGAGGAGGCACAGTGGAGCAGCACGAACACACAGTCAACTGTGTATGTTCGTGGTGAAAGCTGCCAAGCCATTTGCGATGCATTTTAATCAGGTGTGGGAAAATGGACACACGAAAAAGTCTCAGCTCAGCAAGAGCAGGGATTTGTGTGTGTCTGGTTCACTGAGCTATTTTGGACACATAAGAAGAGAGCAGGCCCACAACTGGACCCCCAGTCAATGTTTGTTAAATGAAGACAGAATGGCTTAAGGAATAAAGCTCACCAGAATCCTTCAAAGCGACTTGGCAGTTGTTCTTTCCAATCCCTCCTCTTAGCACCTGTTACTCTATCATCCTTTGAAATGTGGCCTAAACTTGTTTAAAAGGGGGAAAAAAGTACCCCCTTCCTATGTGGCCAAATAGACCCAGAGGCATCTACAGACATCTGCAGAATGTCCCTATAGCATTTAAGCATTAATCTCTATCTACACATCCTGCTTTCACATAAAACATCTTTGAAAGGAAAAATTTAAAAAATAGGCAAATAATTATATCCAGTTTATAAAATATTTCTAGCCTGGTGATATTGTCATATGAAATGAAAAACTATTGCCCCCTTACAGATATGCTGTTCATTTCTAATTAGACTTTTATTGCAAGTAGATATTCTCAGCAATTATTGTCACATTTTATATTAACAATAAAGAAATAATTTATTATATAACACAGCACCCCAAACTAATAATGGTTTCCTACCATTACTTCCTCCTTGGAAGGAAAGTGATGACCAACCTAGACAGCAGATTCAAAAGCAGAGACATTACTTTGCCGACTAAGGTCCGTCTAGTCAAGGCTATGGTTTTTCCTGTGGTCATGTATGGATGTGAGAGTTGGACTGTGAAGAAGGCTGAGTGCCGAAGAACTGATGCTTGTGAACTGTGGTGTTGGAGGAGACTCTTGAGAGTCCCTTGGACTGCAAGGAAATCCAACAAGTCCACCCTAAAGGAGATCAGTCCTGGGTGTTCTTTGGAAGGACTGATGCTAAAGCTGAAACTCCCGTACTTTGGACACCTCATGCGAAGAGCTGACATATTGGAAAAGACTCTGATGCTGGGAGAGATTGGGGGCAGGAGGAGAAGGGGATGACAGAGGAGGAGATGGTTGGATGGCATCACCGACTCAATGGACATGAGTTTGAGTGAACTCTGGGAGTTGGTGATGGACAGGGAGGCCTGACGTGCTGCAATTCATGGGGTCGCAAAGAGTCGGACATGACTGAGCAACTGAACTGAACTGAACCATTACTATTGAATTAAATCTAAATGCATTAGATTCACTGTCTATACACTGTCTTGATACTCTTATATAATATTCACACATGACAGTTGTCTATAAAAGTCTTGGAAATAATCACTTTTCTAAAGACATGCAATGCAAAAACTTTGGTTTAAATTACGTTACTATTAATGTCCCTTCTTAAAAAAAAAGATAAACTTATTTCTACCAGGTAATTTCTTTTACTTATGTATAAGTCCCTTATATTTGTATTCATATTGAAAATTGCTAGAGTTTCATCAAATAAAACTAGACAAATGTGTCATTTCTGCCTAAATCAGAATGGATCACTGAAATAGATGCCCTGAACAAGAGCAATGTTAAACAAACAAAAATGACAACAAAACTTACAAGCTTCCACTAAGAAAAACCAAGCTGCTTAAAAAGAGGTAAAAACAAAACTAAGATTCAGCTTTTCCTCTGTGCCACGAGATGCTGTGAAATTTTATAAAATCCACAACTTGCCATGAAAATAGGATTTTGAAGCTAGAGTCATGTCTGTTCAAGCAAGAGGAACTAACAAAGACACTTTCAGTTAAACGAAGTCACAAACTCCTGCTTTCCTCTGTTTCTCAATCCACGTCTGTTTCATTGTCTCCTCAGGGGACGTGCTTCCTATCCAAGGCTTTTATGTTTCGCTTTCACTTCAGTTTCCCTTACAACATGCCGTGGCTTTTCATGGTGGTGATTCTGGCTTTGCCTTATAAGTTAGAGACCCACTTATCAATAGCTCGATTCATCTCAGTGTATCTTAGTAAAAATTTCTATATAAGGAAGAACAACTGACTCAGCCGACATCAGGTGCCTGCCTTTGGTTGCGTCAGCTGTATGCTCAGCTGCACAGGCAGCTGGCGTTGATATGCACGTCTGTGTCACGAGGCGCTGGAGAGGGGCCACAGCACTGTAGAAGGGAGTGAAGCAGAGATAAGCATGTCCACTAAACTGAACTGCTTACAATTTTGGTGGCAGCTTGGTTATAAAATAAAGCGTGGACTTTGGAGTTAGAGAAGTTTGGATTTGCTTGATAACTTATTCCTAATGCCCCTAAGTTCTAGCTTTCAGTGGTAAAAAATGTCTAACTCCAAGCATTGCTGTGAAGAAGTATATGATGAAACACATGATGCGCCCAACCCCATGTTTAAAATATGATAGTTAATTAATGGTAGCTTCCCTTCCATACATCAACCAAGTAGCTAATTTTGGCACAAAGGAAATATCATCTATTATTACATAAGTTACTTTAAGTGACTAAAATGAACAGGTTTGGGGAGGAAGCACTGCTTTTGGACAGAAAATATATTGAATCGAAATTTATCCTCATGGACTGTCAGTGTTACTCAAATACAGTTCCAACTCACAAAAGTACTCCTATTATTGACCTGGGGAGTCAGGAGCTTCTGAAGTAGATAGATAATAGATGATGGATAGATAAATAGATGATAGCTATTTTTATCGGAGAAGGTAATGGCACCCCACTCCAGTACTCTTGCCTGGAAAATCCCATGGATGGAGGAGCCTGGTGGGCTGCAGTCCATGGGGTCGCTAAGAGTCGGGGACGACTGAGTGACTTCACCTTCACTCTTCGCTTTGATGCATTGGAGAAGGAAATGGCAGCCCACTCCAGTGTTCTTGCCTGGAGAATCCCAGCATGGTGGGCTGCCGTCTATGGGGTCGCACAGAGTCAGACACGACTGAAGCGACTCAGCAGCAGCAGCAGCAGCAGCAGCTATTTTTATGTGCTTGGTCCGTAGCTTTTGAAGCCTTCACTGATCTTGCCCACTCTAGTCACTAGAATTGTTTTCTCACTGAGAGATCAGTATGTTTCCTCTACTCTTTGGTTCCCTTAAGACCCAAAGCTACATCCAACACATATGTGCTTCTGGTATTCTACAAGTCCAAAATGGTTGTTTTCTCTGATTATCTGAATTTTATTCACATTATCACACCAAGTCAACTTTAAAATTGTTAAGAAACATTCTTCGAATTATAAAGTCCTCTGCCTATCTCACTTTTCTCTGAACTTCCCCAGTCAGTAGCCATGTGATTTATTACTTTGTTGTCTTATTTCTCTTGTTATTTTTCATGCATCCCTTTTGTCTTCCCAAATGTAAGATGGGAAAGACAACTATGTCACACTCAACTTGTATAGCACATAGGTCCTAGTTTAATGCAAAGTCCACCACAGGTATTTAGTAAAGTTCTAGCAATCATTTACTCCATGCTTTCTTTAAATTTTACACAAAATTTTTTGTAATTAAAACTTGATATTTTATTGACAATGATAACATTATGTATACGCAATTCACCTTGTAATACAAACATCATGACATCAGTCTTGTAATAACTATATGACCTAGAAATAAGCATACAGTGCTTATTCCTAATGTGCCATAACCTCTGAAATATAATTAGGATTAAAACTCCCACCAACACTTAACAGCCCCAAATCGTTCATGGATCTTTATATGCTGTATCAAGCTAAATAAAATGCTCAGGTCATTTTACAAACGAATAAAAGTTATTCAGACATAATGATTCATAGAATTTGCTTACCTAAAAACTATTTTATCTGTTGAATATAAACATAATATGGTATAAAATAGATAGAAACAAACCCACTAAAGTTAAAAATCACAAGAAGAAACTCTTGAATAACTCCTTACCCTTTAAGTCAGAAGAGTAATTGCAAGAATTTGAGTGCACTCCATGCACAACAGCATAGCTTCACTTCAAATGAATTCTATTATTTTCCCTTAAGAATTGTAATATTGTTCAATAACAAATAACAACCTGTAGGGCAAATATAAATGGAGGTGGAGCGTAAAGAAGTGTTTTATCAGAAAGTCAACTCCACAGGCTAAATTGATCTCTGCTGATTGCTTTCGCCCGTACAGTTTACTTCTGCAGAGAATAGCATAAACCCCAGTCCTGTTCTCTGCACCTGCCAACCTCAATTGACTTCTTTGTTTATACTACTTGTTTTTAGACATTAAAAAGGGAAACTGTATTCCATGAACACCCTATATATATCTTAAAAGGACCTTCTAAAAATAATGCAGTCCACTGAGAGAAAAAAATCACTGTTTCATGTAATTAAAGACATTGTGATAATAGATAAGAGCTTAGACGTATAGCACTCAAATCTCTTTGCAACTATTTTTTAGGTGACATAACCAACATTCATAACTCAAAGCAAAATTTTCACGAAAAAGTTGAAATTTTAGATTTTTAATTTTTAATAATAAGATACTTCTTTCAAAATGCATGTACTTGGGACTCTGTTGGTGGTCCCGTGGATAAGAATCTGCCTGCCCATGAGGAGCCACGGGTCCCATCCCTGCTCCAGGAAGCGTCAGGGCAACTAAACCTGCGCGCCGCCGCCGCTGGGCCTGCGCGCCCCGAGCCCGGGCTCTGCGAGGAGCGAGGCCGCCTCAGTGAGCAGCCTGCGCCGCTGGGAAAGCAGCCGCCACTCGCTGCAACCAGGGAAAGGCCGCGCACAGCAGCCAACACCCAACACAACCGTAAATAAAGATTTTTAGATAGACATATTTGCTGCCTGATCGCTGGTCACTAATAAGTGAAAACTGATAACTGTTATATTAGATGTGGGTCTTCTATGGTTATTGCAATTCTTAGAATAGTCCCAGACGGAAGCAGAGGAAATTACTCTGAAATATGTGTGATTTTTTTAGAGTGTTTCAAACTACTCTCAGATTCTTTAACATGCTTTCAGGTGAACTCTAGCTATTTTACAACGTTGTGTTGGTTTCTGCCGTGCAGCAAAGTGAATTAGTCACAGAAGCGTCTGCTCAGTCTCTTTAGTTGTGTGTGACTCTTTGCAGCTTCGCGGACTAGAACCCACCAGGCTCCTCTGTCCACGGGGCGCTCCAGGCAAGAACACTACAGTGGGTTGCCATGCCCTTCTCCAGGGAGCCTTCCTGACCCAGGGATCGAACCCACATCTCCTGTGTCTCCCACAATCCAGGCGGATTCTTTATCCACTGAATCACCTGGGAAGCCCGTGCTATAAAACAGACCTTTAGAAATCTGGGAGCCAAAAGTTCCCCACATCCACTAAAATAACCCAATAATCTCAGTAACTCTTGTACCCGACTAGTACAAAAAGCTTGAATTTAAAAATAACCTTTACTGTATGTAAGCATGCAATCTTACAATATACTATTTTCGTTCTTCTTTGACATGCACAGAGTTCAAACACCTTGATAAATAGATTGATAGCCCACCTTTTTCCATTTAATTGTTTAATCATTTAAAGTGACCCTTTGTATTACTGATATGGGATACTGAACATCTGAGAAGAATATCCAAGAGAAGAGAAAGCTCCCAATCTAATAATCCAGCTAGCAATTTTGTGTGGTGAAGTCGCTCAGTCGTGTCTGACTCTTTGAGACCCCATGGACTGAAGCCTACCAGGCTCCTCCATCCATGGGATTCTCCAGACAAGAATACTGGAGTGGATTGCCATTTCCTTCTCCAGGGGATCTTCCCGACCCAGGGATCGAACCCAGGTCTCTCGCATTGAAGGCAGACGCTTTAACCTCTAAGCCACTCCCAAATGAGCAATTTTGTGTACTAAGGTATATTGCAGTTTGGGTGCAGTGGAAAAGAATCTGCCTGCCAATGCAGGAGATACAAGAAATGCAGTTGTGATATCCGGTTTGGGAAGATCCTCTGGAGCAGGAAATGGCAACCTTCTCCAGTATATTTGCCTGGAAATGCCAGGGATGGAGAAGCCTCGGAGGCTGCAGTCCCTGGTGTCACTAAGAGTAGACACGACTGAGCAACTGAGTGAATACACCGTTAAACTTCCTTTCCTTTAAAAAAAAAAGATTTCCCACACTCATAACTGTTAAATCCCTCCCTACATCTCAAATGAAAATAACATTTATTAAAAATCACACTAGTGTTTAACATATGCGTTTTTCTTTAGAAATCTTTCATCACGTGTTGAATACTTAGTTGAATACGTGTTGAATACTGAGTTGCACTTCAGCAATGGGTGTTATCTTCGTTCACCTGTGTGGACAGCCAACCGCCTGCTGTTATAATAACTACCCTCAAACCTCAGTAGTTTAAAGGAAAAAAAAGTGTTTCTCTCAACAGAGAGTAACCCCACATGAGTAATCCCGCAAGGGAGATGTGATACTCCTGTCTAGTTTCACCCCAGTTCAGGGACTCAAGCTGATGCAAAATCTTGTGATGTTCCATTCCTGCTTCCTTCAGTGACATTTTTGCACTTAGTAAGGAAGTCCAGTCTCGTTAATGTCTCTCATGAGACTCCCTGTGATCTGGGTTTTTGGTAACTTATTGTGGCTTTTATCCTGAAAGTCATATTCTTTGCATCATCCCTCTGACTTATTTCCACCTCTTGAAAGAGCAACAATCTCTCATGCACCTTCTTCTTTTCAGCCTTTCCTTCTGTGCATGTTACCCTTTCATAAGGAAGCCCCGTCCTTCATCTTCCTGTGGGGAGTTCTGTAAATCCATGTTTCAGCCTAGATGCCACTTCTTGGAATCCCAGAAGCGACCCCCGCCCTCTGTTCCACAAGACTTTGTGCCCCCTTAGCCCCATGTTTAGCGCCACGGCAGCGTCTATGTCATCCTGCAGTTTCTTCTTTGCCTCTTGGTGGTATGCATAAAGGAATGAAGTGTTGGAAGCCATGGGCTGTATCTTAGACTCCCTTTTATCCCCAGGACACAGCACGTGACTGGCTATCAATAGGTACCAGTAAAGAAATAGTGAGTAAGTGAATAGGGGAAAATACTTTTGTACTGAAGCCAAAAGACATAGGTTCCAGATTGATTTTCTTTTAGCAGCAAAACAGAAAATTAGGTAGAAGTAGAGCACAGTGTGCCTCACGGATTTATAACCTTCTTTCTCTATTTTAGGCTGAGGCTGTGCTGGCTCTCTGTCGGGGCGAGCAGAGGCCGCTCTCTGGTTGCGGGGCACCGGCTTCTCGTTGCGGGGGCTTCTCCCGCTGCAGACCGGGGCTCCAGGCCATGAGGGCTGCAGAGCTGAGGCCCCTGGCTCTAGGGCACAGGCTCAGCAGTTGCAGTGGATGGAGTCAGTCACTCGGCCACACGTGCGGTCTTCCTGGGTCAGGGATCGAACCTGTGTCTCCTAAGTTGGCAGGCAGATTTTTTTTTTTTTTTTAACCTCTGAGCACCAGGGAAGCCCTATGTGTCACTTTTTAAGTTTAATTCTAAATGAAAATGGAAGCAAGGCATACTATTAATTTTTTTTAAAGGATATGAAAAATAGAATGGCTTACATCAACATTTAAAACTAATGTTCATTTTAAGAGTTGTGTATAAAATTAAAATGGCAAAGGCAAACGGGGCACATTTTGACAAAATTTGATGGGCAAGTCATATTTTAATGTATATAAAGTTCATACAAAGCACCAGAAACTCTTACCCATATTAGAACAAATGGACATTTCTTTTTAAAAAATTACAAACTGATATATATATTTTTTTACTTAAAGGTACATCTTCCCTGGTAGTAAAAACTGATCTAAAAAGCATGGAAAAAAGATAATAATGGCAGAAGTATAGTGAGATAACCACTTCCAGAAAGCAATATGCCTATATGCATCAAGACACCTAAAAATATGTATACCTTTTTATTCTGGATTTCCAAATGGAGGAATTTGTTCTTAGTAAACAATTGAGGTTGACTTTGAAAATAAACATATAAATCACATATTACAGTAGTACTTACAATGCAAATTGGAAAACAACTAGTCAGAAATAGGTACATGATTAAATAAATAAAATTTATTACATAATATGAGAAAATATTGCTCGGTCCCTAAGAAGATACTTAGTGACCTACAGAATTGTTCTTCATATTTAGGCAGGGAGACACATCTTGTTTTTCCTTTATGGGATCCACCTTGCTTTCAGTTGCCTGAAAACTCTATTCCATGGCAGACTTTGCCACTGATCCCTGCCCAGCTCACACGCTCTGTTCAGAGCTAAGGCAACACGGGCCATGAGGGTAGAGGGCCCGCCATCCCTTTCCCTGCTCCATAAACTGTGTTCACTCCAAAATTTGTCCTGTGAAAGAAAAAAACTCAAGCATAGATGTAGTCTATTTCTATATTTTGGTAGGCCACAATGCCTCTCAAAACAGAGCCAGGTGTCTGTTCAGTGTATCTGATGGAAAGGATAGAATGTAGAGAAAAGATGGAAAAAAGATAATATCCAAAAATATTTCTAACCATATTTGAAAGTTTTTCCCAGAACCAAGATCAGATAAACATTCATTTTCTTTTTCTATTTTTATGGCATTAATGAGATTAACTATAATGTGATATTTTTGACATATCATGAAAAAGTTGTCTAATTTATTTTTTGACAAAATCAGCTTTCC
>SJYF01266286.1:1923811-1937654 GCA_006410515.1 Procapra przewalskii | reverse complement strand
AATCAGCTTTCCAGTACTATGCATTAAATAATAACCATTTTCATTAATTTGAAATGCCAAATCTAACATATACTTAAAATGCCTAGTATAAGCCACAGTATTTATATTCATAAATTTTAATTTTGCTTCATTGATCTGTTTATTATTTCTGTATAGTATTGATTAGTAGTTGTTTATGATATCCTTTCCTAATAATTATTATAATGACATAATCATATATTTTTAAAATTACTTAGCCATAAGAAAGAAAGAAATCTTTTTGTTTCCTTTGCATTTCAGGAAGGATATATGCAACCATTGTTCACAGCAGCATATTTACAATAGCCAAAACATGGAAGCAACCTATATGTCCCTCAACAGATGAATGGATAAAGAAGATTTTGTATATGTATATCACACAGTACTACTCAGCCATTTAAATGAATGAAATTTTGCTATTTTCAGAAATACAGATGGAGCTAGATGGCCTTATGCTAAGTGAAGTAAATCAGGCAGAGGAATACAAATACTGTGTGTTTTCACTTATATGTGGAATCTAAAAATGAAGACAAATGAATGAGTATAACAAAGGAGAAGTAAACTCAGGTAGAGAGAAGAAAATAGTGGTTATCAGTGGGGAGAGGTAGGGAGACGAGTAGACGCAAGAGGGAGAGTCAGGATACAATAAACAAAATTAATATGATGCAGCAGTATAATCTACAGCCAAGGGAGCACGGGGCTATACTATACTATACGATACTATACTATGCTATGCTATGCTATGCTATGCTATGCTATACTATACTATGCTATGCTATGCTATGCTATGCTATACTATACTATACTATATTATACTATGCTTTATTATACTATACTATACTATACTATGCTATGCTATGCTGTACTATACTATATTATACTATACTATACTATGCTATACTGTATTATTCTATACTATGCTATACTGTACTATACTGTATTATACTATGCTATGCTGTACTATACTGTATTATACTATACTATGCTATGCTATGCTATGCTATACTATACTATACTATGCTGTACTATACTATACTATATTATACTATACTATACCATATTGTACTGTACTATAATATATTATACTATACTATACTATACTATGCTATACTATACTGTATTATACTATACTATACTGTATTATACTATAATATACTATACTATACTGTACTATACTATATTATACTATACTATGCTATGCTATGCTATACTATAGTATACTGTATTATTCTATACTATACTATACTGTATTATACTATACTATATTATACTATACTATACTGTATTATACCTTACTATGCTATATTATACTGTATTATACCTTACTATGCTATATTATATTATACTATACTATACTATGCTATATTATACTATACTATACTGTATTATACTATACTATGCTATGCTATACTATACTATGCTATGCTATACTATACTATACTATACTATACTAACTGCAAATGGAGCTTAAACTATAGAATGTCAAATCACACTATTGCATACTTAAAGTTGATAGAACATTGTAAACCAACTGTACTTCAGTTAAAAAGAAAGGGAATGAAGTGCTGACATTTGTAACAACATGGATGGCCCCGGAAAGTATTATGTTTAATGAAGTATTAGATGGAAAAAGACTAATACTGTGTTTTTACTTGTATGTAGAACCTAAAAAACAAAACAGACAAATGTAGCAAAACAACAAAAAGACACCGATACAGAGAACAAACTAGTGGCTTCCAGAGGTGAGAAGGATGAAGGGAATCATGAAGTGGATTAAGACAGACAAACCCAGATAAATAAGTCACAGAGATGGACCGCACAGCACAGGGAACAGAGCCAACAATATTGTCAAAACTTTGCAAGATGCTTAATCTATGAAAATGCAGCATCATTATGTTGCTCACGGAGAAGGCAGTGGCACCCACTCCAGTGCTCTTGCCTGGAAAATCCCATGGAAGGAGGAGCCTGGTGGGCTGCAGTCCATGGGGTCACTGGGAGTCGGACACGACTGAGCAACTTCAGTTTCACTTTTCACTTTCATGCACTGGAGAAGGAAATGGCACCCACTCCAGCGTTCTTGTCTGGAGAATCCCAGGGGGGAGCCTGATGGGCTGCCATCTCTGGGGTCGCACAGAGTCGGACACGACTGAAGTGACTTAACAGCAGCAGCAGCATGTTGCTCAACTGAAACTAATCTAATATTGTAAGTCAACTATACTTCAATAAAAAGAAAATGTTTATTAATGTTAATGACAAATAAGATTATATTTTTTGCTCATCAAATTTTTAAAACAAGAATATTTTCGTGAAAGAATTTTAGATATACTGTTTCATTACCATCATTAGCATCACTAATGCTATCTATCTTTGGCGAGTGTGAATCTTTAGTTTTAATACGCATTCCAATTGATATAACATTACTGAGGACACAGAAAACGTTTTCTTTTCCTTCTTTTCTTTCTTTCAACCTTTTCTGGGAAAATATGCTCTTCTTTTAAATCTGTAGAACTTATTCATCTCCAAGCAGGGCAGCTGTGACAGCTGTTCTGAAACCCTAGCAAGGGGATTCGTTCATTTAGATGCAGCTCTTTCAGGATAGCCTCAGTTGCCTGGGGTTGCCAATGGTCTGAATTATAATTCCCTCTCACTGGGAATGGCCTGAAACTTTAACCATTAAACTAAGCATGAGGGTTTCAGAGAATCAGCTAGGTTGGTCAAGTCCTATGCAATAATCCACTTAGCTAGACAGCTTCCCAGTACTACTCGGGATGAGGGCAATTCTGTAAGAAGTTTCCCTGCGTAAGGCAGCACCCACGCTTGAACCGTGCCACGCTGGACACCACTCAGCTGCTGCCGGCGTGTCCTTTTGAAAAGACATGAGAACCACTTTAAAAGGAAAACCATACATGTTACCCAATGGTGGCATGACTATAATCTGATTTTCTTTCTATTTTAAAATTATTTATTTACAACTTTTTATTTTGCACTGGTATAGCTGATTAATAAACAATATCATGAGAGTTTCAAATGACCAGCAAAGGGACTCAGCCACATGTATACAGCTATGTACCCATTTCCCCCCAAACTCCTCTCCCATCCAAGCTGCCAAGGAACACTGAGCAGAGCTGTATGCGCTATACAGTAGGCCCTTTGCAGGCTATCCATTAAAATGTAGCCGTGTGTACCTGTCCATCCAATTTTAACCTAATTTTTATACACTCAGCTAAAAATCCCAATCTTGCTTCTATCTTCCAAATTCTAGTTCATAATAAAAAAGTGAAGTGAAAGTGTTAGCCGCTCAGTCATGTCTGACTCTTTGTGACCCCATGAACTGTAGCCCAGCTCTGTTCATGGAATTCACCGGGCAAGAACACTGGAGTGGATAGCTTTTCCCTTCTCCAGCGGATCTACTTGACCCAGGGGTTGAACCTGGGTCTCGTCCACTGCATGCAGATTCCTTACCATCTGAGCCAGCAGGGAAGCCCAGTTCATAGTAACTGTCTACTAAATAAAGTCTGCCTCTAAATCAGCGTTGTTGTGCCGATCTGTACCAGCTATGAGAGGAGAGAGGCCACAGAGGCCTCCTGGGCGGCACCTGTGGTAAAGAACCCACCTGCTAATGCAGGAGACGCAGATTCAATCCCTGGGCTGGGAGGATCCCCTGGAGGAGGGCATGGCAACCCACTCCAGCATTCTTGCCTGGAGAGTCCCAGGACAGAGGAGCCTGGCAGGCTGCAGTCCATAGGGTCTCACAGAGTCGGACACGATTGAATCGATGACGCTCACAGAGGCCACAGCTCTTAGCATGGCCCTGGACGTTTTAGCTGCATGTACGGTAAGTGTTCCAATTGAATTCTAACTGGGATGCAGTGTTACCACCTCCCCATTTTAGAGATGAAGAAAAGGTTTAAACAATTTGTCATTGTCTAATTTTTCCAATCTAATTTTACCCGCAAGTATTTTGTGGATCTGACAGTGGAATACTAATCTATGTGAAAATATTCTTATGTATAAATATTCAGCCAAATATTTCCAGAAGATGGCATTTAAATACCCTGTCTCTGAATTGCATTTGACTTCAATCATCTTTTGAAAAATAAATTTCAGAACCTTTTTTTAAATACCTTTCTTTCTCAATGACCTTTACTAATACTTTTAAACTTTAATAATCTTTCAATATCTAATCTCAAATGTTCCTGATGAATTTTAAACTTACTCCATTTTTAAAGGGTATCAAATAGATGCTTGCCAACAAGCATTTGTCTACAAGTAGCTAGAGTATAGCATAATCCAACCTCAAGCTAATACTAGTTTAGAAAAATATTCTGGAAAGTAAGTTGAAATTAACACTGGTCCCCTTCTTTTTACAGGGAATATAGTCAATATTATAATAACTTTGCAAGGCACATAATCCATAAAAAATATTCCATCACTATGTCATACACCTGAAACTGGTATGATTGTAAGTCAACTATGATTCAGTAAAAAGAAAATGAGCAATACAAACTCAGGGCCACATTTTCAAGCCTAGCTCATTAAATTTGTTATTTTTTTCACCGAGAAGTCTTTGAGGTCACACACAGAAGATGGTGTTTCAGAGGTCTTGTCTCCCTGGATTGTCAAAATCTGAGAATAAAGAAAGATTAAGTACCAATGCTTGGAATATCTAGTTTTGTTTACAATTAAAAGTGGGCTATTGATATCTGCAACCAGAGCCACTTATGAGAGAACTTACTGGAAAATAAATTACTGATTAAGAAAAATAAGGTAGAAAAAAGAAAAAAAGGAAAAGTTAGATTGGAATAAAGCTGTCTAAAGTCACTGCCACCACAGTCCCACAGCAGCTGAAACAAAAGCCACATTTCAGAAAGTTAACTAGGATGAAGAAGCAGAAAGTTATGGCCCAGATGAAGGGACCAGATAAAGTCATTGCCCAGGAGCTCCATATCTCCACAGCTTGACGGAGGCATAAGATACTGGAATCTCTGAGTCATGGCAGAACACTCGTGTCGTAGTTGATCATTGCTCTGTTAAGGGCCACAAAAGGATGTGTTGCTGTGAGCATTTGGCCTCACGGCTGAACACACTGTGATCTCGAGAGGGCCATGCTTTCCTTTTTTCCATTAATGCAGTAACTTTTGGCAAACATGAATATTTTTCTTTTTTAAAGGCATCTTCCTCCATTCAGTATTTCCCATAGTAAGCCCTGCCTTACTTAAGCCATGCTATTCATTTACAATCTATTGCTATAGCGTCCTAACCTGATTTAGCACTTCCAATCACATCCCACCCTTGGGTTTTTAAGCCAATTTGAATATTCCTAGAACCACATCATCAGTGGTTCTTGCAACCTGTGATCTGCTCTAGCCTTGATTTGATCTCTAGCAGGTTCCAAACACCTGCCACCAAGACTCTACTTTGGATCCATTTTGATCCAGTTTGTTCAGGATATTCTCCATCATCAATTCTTTTTCAATGGATTTTGACCTCAGTGATTTCTCTAATTCCTTAAGACTGTTGCTTCTTTTAGCAGGGATCCCGTACTCCACATCCAGTTCTATAAAACTGGGGCATTTGAATTAGTTCCACATTCCAGTCAGGTTGCCTCCAACCTACATTCTTCCTGCAGTCTTCCCTGTGCATTATCAGTAGATTGAATCTTTTCTAAGTACCACTTTTCACAAAGCATCTTCCTACTGAGGCATTAAAGTATTTATCATTATATCCCTCCAAATCTATTTGCTATGCATTTTGCATCAGTTAGTTTATCTGTCTCTCTCTTAGCGAGAGAGAGAGAGAGAGAGAGAGAGAGAGAGAGAGAGATTTATTGCAAAGAATTGGCTAATGTGATTGTGGGGCTGGCTAAGTTAGAAATCTGAAATCAGCTATCAAGAAGAGCAGGCAGGGACTCTCAGGCAAGAGCTGCAGCTTCTGTTCAGAGACAGAATTCCCCTTTCCTCCATCAAGCCGTAGCAGCTCTACTCCAAAAGTCTTTAAAAAATTAAATCAGGCCTGCCCAGATTTGCTAATTCTCTTTACCAACTGTAAACTATTTAAAATCTTCAATCACATCTAAAAAGCACCTTCACAGCAGCACAAAGATCAGAGTTGAACTGAATCACTGTGTACTATAAACTGGTCATTGATACATGAAACAGACCACCACATATCACAAATTGAATGAATGGATAAGTTAAATACCCATGTACTCATGTTGCATATATGTTCAGTCGTGTCCACCTCTTTGCCAAGCCATGAACTGTAGCTCGCTCGGCTCCTCTGTCCGTAGGATTTTCCAGGTGAGTTGCCATTTCCTTTTGCAGGGGATCTTCCCGACCTAGGGATCAAACCTGTGTCCTACACTGGCAGGGAGATTCTTTACTGCTGAGCCTAGGCCCCCCTGAGGTGACTCACTTTCAGTGCTCTCATTAGCCTAGTAATTTTGTTGTTGTTCAGTCACTCAGTTGTGTCCGACTCTTTGCAACCCCATGGACTGCAGCACGCCAGGCTTCCTTGGCCTTCATTATCTCCTGGATGCTCAAAATCATGTCCATTTAGTCCATGATGCCATCCAACCATCTCATCCTCTGTCATCTCCTTGTCCTGCCCTCAATCTTTCCCAGCATCAGGGTTTTTTCAAATGAGTCAGCTCTTCACATCATGTGCCCAAAGTATTGGAGCTTCAGTTTCAACATCAGTCCTTCCAATGAATATTCAGGACTGATTTCCTTCAGGATGGACTGGTTGGATCTCCTTGCAGTCCACAGGACTCTCAAGAGTCTTCTCCAACACCACAGTTCAAAAGCTTCAATTCTTTCATGACTACTGGAAAAACCATAGCCTTAACAATGCAGACATTTATCTGCAAAGTGATATCTCTGCTTTTTAATACACTATCTAGGTTTATCATAGCTTTACTTCCAAGGAACAAACATCTTCTAATTTCATGTCTGCAATCACACTCCACAGTGATTTTGGAGCCCAAGAAAATAAAGTCTGTCACTGTTTCCACTTTTCCCCCCAACTATTTACCATGAAGTGATGGGACCAGATGCCGTGATCTTACTTTTCGTATGCTGAGTTTTAAGCTAACTTTTTCACTCTTCTCCTTCACACTGACCAAGAGGCTCTTCAATTTGTCTTTGCTTTCTGCCATTAGAGTGGTATCATCTGTGTATCTGGGGTTGTTGGTATTTCTCTCAGCAATCTTAATTCCAGCTTGTGAATCGTCCACCCTACATTTTGCAGGGTCACAATATACAGCCTTTCTCAGTTTTGAACCAATCCATTTTTCCATGTCTGGTTCTAACTGTTGCTTCTTGTCCTGCATACAGGTTTCTCGGGAGATAGGTAAGGTGGTCTGTAATTTCCATTTTTGAAATAATTTTCCACTATTTGTTGTGGTCCATACAGTTAAAACTTTAGTGTAGTGAGTGAAATAGAAGTAGATTTTTTTTAATTCCCTTGCTTTTCCTATGATCCACTAGCTTGAGGGATTTTGAACATTTACTTGCCATGCATGTGAAATGAGCTCAATAGTACGCAGTTTAAACATTCTTTGGCATTGCCTTTCTTTGGGATTGAAATGAAAATGCATGATCACATTGGCCCTTGTCAAACAAAGAGAATGGTTTCATAAACTAGTCTACTTTAATTAAAATATTACTCTGATGGCAAAGGGAGCAGAAATCGGTGGAGAGGTCAAAACATTCTCTGGTGTTCGGCGCGGTTGCCTCTTGTCCAGCGGAATCTGCGTGGACGGCATCCGCTTTTGTTTCACTGCTTTTATACGTAGTTCCTTGCTCCTTCCCTCTCCTTCTCACTGGAAATGCCCACTCCTCCAAGGAGCCGCAGTGCTCTCTCCTGAGACATGCCCATCTGCAGCTCTTGCCTCGCGTCCTCAGCTCTGCTGCATGCCTGGTGCTTTGCTTTAACAGGAGCCTTAATAGCAAGACTCAGCTTGGGTCTTGTCCCCTCGGATTGCTTACGTGCCTTTCTGGAGACAGCTTTGTTCCCACTGTTGTTGCTGGGAGCTATTCACAAGTCTCGGATTGAGGAATAATTCCCTGAAGGCGTTACAAATGATACTTGCTTTTCAAATCTTTTTTTCTTTTGTTCAGTTATTCAGCGAAGCACTGTGCTCAATGTTAAGTATCGTGGATTCCGATGCTCTTAAAGCAAGAAAAGCAACTTACATCTTATTATTCCTGCCAAGACATAATGGTCTTTACAGTATATTTTTCGGATAGCTAGGCCCTAATTTACCACTAAGTTGTTTTACAACATTAAACTTTTATCTATTTGTCAGGAATCGACTATGTCTTTTCTATCGAAAAACGTTACTAAATGTCAGTTAATTTCCTGAAATAGGCTCAAAAAAATTTCAAAGTAGACAATTCAGTGAGTTAGGTTCACTATATTATAAGTAATTTGAGTTCTTTTCTGGTAAATTCTACTGAAAATATAACCCTCATTTGTAGCACCAGTTTCACCTTGGCACACTGGAAACTCATCTTCCCTCCTAGGGAAGGCAGTGGATTGCAATATGCACATTTTGTAGCTGTAGATTTCATCCACTGAATGTTTATATAAAACATGAACACAATCCATGTATTTTCTAAATGAATAATTAAGTTAATAAATGAACAGATACCTTTCCCCTAAGTACTATGCCAGAGGAAAAGTGTTAATAACCACCTCTCTTGATATGAAGCAGCAAGAACCACAGAGAATATTGGATCGTGTCCTCTCATGGAACACTTTCTTTTTGCTAAAATAAATTTTTGAAAACTCTGACCTTTCCTTGACATTGTATGGATAAACCAGGCCATTAAAGATTAGGTGCCGGTGTGATGGAAGCTGTCTATATTTAAATAGTTTGTTCAAATTAAGACTAGCATTAAGGATTCTACCAGGAGAGTTGACCCTGTCTGTCCTTCCAAAAATCTCAAGTCTCTCCCTGTTCCCTTTCTGGAAGACTTGAATAAAAAGTGCAGAGCTCTTAAAAAATATACACTCAGCTGGAAAAAGATGATAGAGAAAGCAAGACGAAGTTCCCTTGCCTCGTGCGAGGGGAGGGGATGTCTGCCTTTTACATATAAAACCCT
This sequence comes from Procapra przewalskii, assembly GCA_006410515.1. NCBI lineage: Eukaryota > Metazoa > Chordata > Mammalia > Artiodactyla > Bovidae > Procapra > Procapra przewalskii. The sequence continues at coordinate 1,928,529 of SJYF01266286.1, read as the reverse complement.
GAGACTAATTACATTAAAGGCATCTTCAGTAATGTCATTTAATAACTTTTCCAAGATACTTATGAGTAATTTTAATATATACCTTTTAACCTACACCTTACATTCTATTATACATAATTATTTTACTTGCTTATTATACCCTTTAAATTACAATGATTAATCATACACATTGAATAATTAAACTGTGAAAAAGGATTAATCATCATTATATTATTGTTTAATTATCCTACATATTTCATTTTAACTAGAAAATGTAAAGCACTTTAACTCATAGGCTAAACACACTGTTATATAATTAGCCTGGATTTTATTGTAAGGAAAGAAAAATGAGGTCCAGGATAAGTGACTTATTGGAGGTGAAACAAGAATATGTTTTGCCCTTGGTCTGAACCAAAAGTAGTGTAGAATTTAGAACTTCCAGCCATTTTTCAGGAAACCAAACCGAAGGAAAACAAAAAGGTTTTCTCCTTATTAAGTAATATCTTGGCTCTTATTAAAGAACGCGTGCCATTCTCATCCCGAATCATATGGTTCCTAGGGCTTCTGAGAACATGGCCAGTGAGTGTGTCAGTTAACCAGCTACTGGCAGTGAGTCTGGCTCAACACAGCCCTCCCAGCCCGGCCTCTGACCTGCACATTCCGCAGCATCCTAGGCTAAGTGGTTCCAGGCTGTTTTACTTCTGTTCCCCTTCTCCTCCTGCCCCCAAGCCCTCCCAGCATCAGAGCCTTTTCCAATGGTCAACTCTGCTCATGAGGTGGCCAAAGTACTGGAGTTTCAGCTTTAGCATCATTCCTTCCAAAGAAATCCCAGGGTTGATCTCCTTCAGAATGGACGGTTGGATCTCCTTGCAGTCCAAGGGACTCTCAAGAGTCTTTTCCAACAACATAGTTCAAAAGCATCAATTCGTCAGTGCTCAGCCTTCTTCACAGTCCAACTCTCACATCCATATATGACCACAAGAAAAACCATACTGAGTGAAATAAATCTGAAAGAGGAAGACAAATACCGTGTGATGTCACTTATATGTGGAATCTAAAATATGACCCAAATGAACTTTGGTAAAGAATCCACCTGCCATGCAGGAGACCTTGGTCTCGTTCCTGGGTCGGAAGATCTGCTGGAGAAGGGACAGGCTACCCACTCCAGTATTCTTGGGCTTCCCTGGTGACTCAGATGGTTAAGAATCTGCCTGAAATGTGGGAGACCTGGGTTCAGTCCTTGGGTTGGAAAGCTCCCCTGGAGGAGGGAAAGGCTACCCACTCCAGTATACTGGCCTGGAGAATTTCATGGGCTGTATAGTCCATGGGGTCGCAAAGAGTCGGACTGACTTTAACTGCCACAAAACAGAAACAGACTCGCAGACACAGAGAATGGACGTGTGGTTGCCAAGGAGAGGGGCCTGAGGGGGTGAACTGAGAGATGGGGTTAGCCAGGCAAACTATTCTATACAGACTGGACAGACAAGGGCCTACTACACAGCATGGGGAAGGACACTCAGTAGCCTGCGATAAACCATAATGGAAAAAGAATATGAATATATACATATAACTGAGTCACTTTGTTGTACAGAAGAAATTAATGCAATACTGTAAATCAACTATATTTCAGTAATACAAAATTTTTAAAAATTCTTTCTTGAGTAATTTCACCTGTTTAGTTAAGTCCATTGATGGTTTATTACTATTATAAAAATTAAGGCTCAAGCTTTAAACAGAAAAGCACAAGAAACAGAAGAACGCTGACAACGATAACAAAATTGGTCTCTATTTTAATCTCTTGTATAGAGTAACATTCGTAATTCCTAAGAGAGAGCGTCCCGTTACCCAAAGTCAGATCATACTACTGCCCATTACACAGATTTAACACTGAGAGGAAGGGAGAGAAGACATTCAACTGAGTGAGTTTTCAAGAACTCCTCTCGTTTCTGTTGATTGGAGGTACAGCACCTGGATTACTTTCTCCAACAGAACATCAATGAGTGGAAAATATTCCTAAAGGTAGACTGCAAAGGTGTTAGAAAGGAGAAACAGATGCTGAGTGAGAAAAATTAAAAATTAAAATAGACTCCACCAGAGACTAATCAACACACCAGGATTTTTTTTTTTTTAATGCTTTGGAATCTGGGGTTTCCCAGGTGACTCCATTGGTAAAGAACCCGCCTACCAATCCAAAATCACTGCAGATGGTGATTGCAGCCATGAAATTAAAAGACATTTACTCCTTGGAAGAAAAGTTATGACCAACCTCAATAGCGTATTCAAAAGCAGAGACATTACTTTGCCGACTAAGGTCCATCTAGTCAAGGCTATGGTTTTTCCTGTGGTCATGTATGGATGTGAGAGTTGGACTGTGAAGAAGGCTGAGCACCAAAGAATTGATGCTTTTGAAGTGTGTTGTTGGAGAAGACTCTTGAGAGTTCCTTGGACTGCAAGGAGATCCAACCAGTCCATTCTGAAGGAGATCAACCCTGGGATTTCTTCAGCAGGAATGATGCTAACACTGAAAGTCCAGTACTTTGGCCACCTCATGTGAAGAGTTGACTCATTGGAAAAGACTTTGATGCTGGGAGGGCTTGGGGGCAGGAGGAGAAGGGGACGACAGAGGATGAGATGACTGGATGGCATCACTGACTCGATGGACTTGAGTCTGAGTGAACTCCGGGAGTTGGTGATGGACAGGGAAGCCTGGTGTGTTGCAATTCGTGGGGTTGCAAAGAATCGGACACGACTGAGCAACAGAACTGAAGTGAACTGAACTGAACCAATGCAGAAGACACAGAGATGTGGGTTCAATCCCTGGATTGGGAAGATCCCCTGGAGGAAAGCATGACAACCCACTCTACTATTCTTGCCTGGTGAATCCCACGGACAGTGGAGCCTGGTGGGCCACAGTCCATGGGGTCACGCAGAGTTGGACGTGACTGAAGTGACTTAGCATGCCTGAATAAGGTCACCATCATTTTTTAAATTCTACATTTACATTTTGATTGTGTGTGTGTGTGTGTGTGTGTGTGTGCACATGTGCATGTGCGCACATATGTGTTTTACTGAAAACTTCCAAATTGGAAAGACGCAGCTCAGTTATCCCCCACAGTATGACTTTCTTAATAAAGGAACATGGGAAAATCCAGCTATTTGTATTTGAAAAGAAACTGAAAACTGCTGGGGTCCAGCCCAGGTGGATCCGAAGTAATTCAAAGGTGAGACGGAGTCGGAGTCCTAGGAAAAAACTTATTTAATTATAGAGATTAGAAACGGATAGTGTAGTAGAAAATATTAGTGGAAAAAAAGAGGCTGAATAACTCGGTTTATGTGGAATACCAATCACCACCTACATCGGCCACAGGCATCTTTCCATTTTCCCAAAGGAGAGGAGGCACTGAGGCCTCCCCAGTCTGATCTTAGAAGCCCAGGCAAAGTTAGCAGGCTTGGTGAGTACCCACATTCCAGATGGGAATTCAGCCAGAAAAACAGGGAGCAAAAAAGAAACAACACGGGAGAATCAGTCTTTCCAAAAACTGATCAGATTTCTTTATTTTTAGGTTTGCTTATATACCTTTTTTTACACATAGGGATGAATAGAGAGTCACGCGGGGGTCAGCAGTCCTGACCTTTATCAAAATCAGGTACTTTACATAAAAAAAAGGTCTTAGGGGTTTTATATCATCTTCTGGCCATGAGGCCTGCTGACATTTTATGATCCTTTTTTTCTGATAACCAAAAAACATTTTTTCCAAGGGTGTTTTTTCTTAAACCAGGTGCCACCCTCTGAAGGCAGCAGATAAAGTTGCATTCCTATAGGGTGAGGGTGTAATGGGTTACAACTAAGAAAGGAATTTATTTAACCTAAGGTTAACGTGATCAATCTTAAAGGTTAATACTCATTTCTCCTATATGCTAGTTATGTTCATTATAAGGGCAGGGAATATGGAGATTTAGCAGCAAAATGTCAGCCCAACAAATGAAAATCCTTCACCAATGTTCCCCTTAAGATCTATTTAATCTTAAGATAGTGATAAAGTAACATTTTTACATAGCAAGGACACAATGATTTATAACAAAATACAGTGATCTATAACAAAAGAGAAAATTCGTTAACTCAGAAAGTCTAGTATTGCTAACATCAAAAACTACTATATTTCCTTTTCTATATTCCAAATATATTGATTAATATATTCCCAGGTGCCTAAGGATATGGAGGCCTGGTGGCAATCATTGACTCAACAGTGAAAAAGCCTTATGCTAATTAAGACTTTCAAAATACTCCAAAACTCTCTGTGCTGTTTATGGTTGAGAGGTAGTAAACAATCATGTGGGTAGTGGCAGGAGTATGGATAATCCTGTCACACAAGCTAGTTTGCCAGCAGAGAGGTTTGACCTGAGACACCCTTGTCACACCCAGGACAGGGAATTAGCAGCAATTATTGGCACAACAAATGAAAAACCCTTCACCAATATAATTCCTAGCCAACCCACTATACTAATAATTTCTAACTTCCCAAAAGACTCTGCCTTTAGGAAGTGTAAAACATCCGTGCCTCTCATGGTTGGGAGGCTGTAAATAATCACATGTGGCTGGACGAACCTGTACAGGCAGGCTAGATAACCCTCAGAGGAGTTCGTAAGTTGAAACACTCTTGTCACGCCCAGGAATTTTTATAGACTTGGAGCTGCATGTTAACTCCTTCTCCAAGAGAAATGGTGGGGAACAGCCCCCC
>SJYF01266286.1:1898117-1912126 GCA_006410515.1 Procapra przewalskii | reverse complement strand
GAGCAGCAGCCGGTGCTAAGTCATCATCCCTCGGGGAGCGAAGCGGCCTGAAACCGAAGATACAAGCAGCTTTCTTGAAGGTAAAGGATGGAGTACAGCGGTGCTGGAGAGACTCGTTGGAGAAGGAAATGGCACCCACTCCAGGGTTCTTGCCTGGAGAATCCCAGGGACGGGGTCCTGGTGGGCTGCCGTCTATGGGGTCGACTGACGCGACTCAGCAGCAGCAGCAGGAGAGACTCGTGAGTACAAGTCACTGGCCTGCCCATGAGGAAGATTTAAGGGAGCAGCCATTCAAAACACTTTCATAAAAACAAAGAAAATGTTTCCATATTCTAGAGAGAGTTTAACAAGAGAGACAATTTTTGGACAAGACCGTACTACCTCCGGGTCTTCCCTGATGGCTCAGCTGGTAAAGAATTCGCCTGCAATGCTGGAGACCTGGGTTCATCCCCTTCTCCTCCTACCTTCAATCTTTCCCAGCTTCAGAGTCCCTTCTAATGAATCAGTTCTTCACATCAGCTGTCCAAAGTATTGGTGTTTCAGCTTCAGCGTCAGTCCTTCCAATGAATATTCAGGACTGATTTCCTTTAGGATGGACTGGTTTGATCTCCTTTCAGTTCAAGGGACTCTCAAGTCTTCTGCAACACCACAGTTCAAAAGCATCAATTCTTTGGCACTCAGCTTTCTTTATAGTCCAGCTCTCACATGCACACATGACTACTGGAAAAGCCATAGCTTTAACTAGATGGACTTTTGCCCACAAAGTAATATTTCTGCTTTTTAATATGTTATGTAGGTTTGTTATAGTTTTTCTTTCAAGGAGCAGGCATCTTTAATTTCATGGCTGCAGTACCAGCCCTGACTCAATATTTTATTTCAGTATATGAAATAGTGATGCTTTCTAAGGCCCACTTAACTTTGCATTCCAGGATGCCTGGCTGTAGGTGAGTGATCACACCATCATGATTATCCAGGTCATGAAGATCTTTTTGTATAGGTCTTCTGTGTATTCTTGCCACCTCTTCCTAATATCTTCTGCTTCTGTTAGGTCCATACCATTTCTGTCCTTTATCGAGCCCATCTTTGCATGAAATGTTCCCTTGGTATCTCTAATTTTCTTGAAGAGATCTCTAGTCTTTCCCATTCTATTGTTTTTCTCTATTTCTTTGCACTGATCACTGAGGCTTTCTTATCTCTCCTTTCTATTCTTTGGAACTCTGCATTCAAATGGGTTTATCTTTCCTTTTCTCCTTGGCCCTTCGCTTCTCTTCTTTTCACAGCTGTTTGTAAGGCCTACTCAGACAACCACTTTGCCTTTTTGCATTTATTTTTCTTGGGCATAGTTTTGATCACCTCCTCCTATACAGTGTCACGAACCTTGGCCTGTATTTCTTCAGGCACCCAGTTTATCAGATCTATTCCTTTGAATCTATTTCTCAGTTCCACTGTATAATCATAAGGGATTTGATTTAGGTCATACCTGAATGGTCAAGTGGTTTTCCCTACTTTCTTCAATTTAAGTCTAAATTTGGCAATAAGGAGTTTATGATCTGAGGCACAGTCAGCTCCTTGTCTTGTTTTTGCTGACTGTATAGGGTTTAATCAATCTGATTTTGGTACTGACCATCTGGTGGTGTCCATGTGTAGAGTCATCTCTTGTGTTGTTGGAAGAGGGTGTTTGCTATGACCAGTGCATTCTCTTGGCAAAACTTGGCCTTTGACCTGCTTCGCTTTTACTCCAAGGCCCAAATTTGCCTGTTACTCCAGGTATCTCTTGACTTCCTACTTTTGCATTCCAGTCCCCTGTGATGAAAAGGACATCTTTTTTTGGTGTTAGTTCTAGAAGGTCTTGTAAGTCATCATAGAACTGTTCAAGTTCAGCTTCTTCAGCGTTAGCGGTCGGGGCATAGACTTGGATTACTGCCTTGTCTAATTCAGTGAAACTATGAGCCATTGCCGTGTAGGGTCACCCAGGTTGGACAGGTCACAGTGGGGCATTCTATCAAAACATGGTCCACTGGAGAAGGGAATGGCAAACCACTTCAGCATTCTTGCCTCAAGAGCCCCGTGAACCATGCGAACTGATCCCACATGCTGCAGAGCTGCTGATCCCCCAAGCCCCAGCAGCAGACCCTGTGCTCTGGAGCCCCGGGAGCCATGGAGCCTCAGAGCCCGCGCTCCACGAGAGAAGCCACCGCAGAGGGATTAGCAGACCCAGCACTGCCGAAAAGAAACAGGTAGAGAAGTAGAAATAGGATCATCAAAGCGAGCATTCAGTCAAAGCCCTGTGCAGTTAACCGATGGAAAAAAACGAAAGCCTGATATGCATTGAGAACTTAAATTCCCAGAATATTTGTGCTTTTGTACATAATTGTGACTTAATCTTTACCGCTCTGTGAGACATTTGTTATTATAACACTAGATACATTATCTTAAAGGGGAACTGGGGAGACTGAATGATCTGCCTGGGAAAGTAAACATACCAACACCTGGCCCTTGCTTTTGTGTAGCTGTTTGTTCAAGTGTTTTTCTGACTCAATTCACAGTGTTACAACATGCCCTACTTCAGAGTAAATCCTCTAATGTCCCAGATATTTTATCCTCCTAAATAATAGGGTTAAAATTTAAGTGTCTGAATCTGAGTTAAGGTTCAGAATAGTTTTTTCCCCCTACTGTTCTCAGGACACAGAGCAATGCTATATTGAAATCAAACACTGGATGCAAATGGGTTCAATGGATTCCCAATATGGATCTAACTGGATTCAATGGATCCTGTATATATAAGTTTCAGGCTGCTCCTTGTGCACCTCATCTGACTAGCCCAGGTCACAGCTTCCTCAGATGCCAAAAGGAGAACGTTGCCCTTTCTACCTCTTCAAAGTGTCGTGTGCCTCACACTCCTGCATGTGAGCACGTGTCAGCGTAGCGTGTGCTCCATTGAGGTGCTTGAGCTTCACGCATGCCTCATTCTAGATTCTCCCACGTGCATATGCACCCTGGTTTTAATAAGATCACAGATTATACCTAAGAGAAAGAACACCAGTATTTCCTATTGAAAAAAAAAAAGTATGATCATATTAAAAATCTTAAAAACAATGATACTCCAAAAGAGACGATGCAAACAGTAGAAGAGAAATTAATTCTTGAGGCAAGAACTTACTCAAATGAGAAGACATGAACTTAAATGCATTTTAATTACATTATTTTAATCCAAATATCATGCAGTGTTTCTTGCCAAATGTGTTACAAGACAGCCGCTACTGCCGCTGCTATCGCTGCTCCGCCTTTGCAGAGTAGAGCAGGACAGCGTCATGGTGTCAGTTCTGCCCCTATATATAGAACCGTGGTATACAATGTTTACAGACTCCCCACAAAAACATTTAGAAATCACGCGTAATGCAGCAGGAAGCCAGCGTTTCCTCTCTGGGTGATATTATCGTCAATGATGTCAACTTTTCTTCCCACATTTATGCGATTCTCATGTGAGTTTGTCCCCCTGTCGCTGGTATTTCTTATTTTCACTGAAATTTCAAAATGCAAAATAAATAAGGAAAGTAAATAGTTTTGTTTCAAAAACCTGTAACTCAATCCTTATGGTTAGAACGACTGAATCTTTATGAGGGCTTCCGTGGCGGCTCAGACCACAAGTCTGCCTGCAGTGCAAGATGCCTGGGTCCAGCCCGAGTCGAGAAGGTGCCCTGGGGAAGGGAACGGCTGCCCACCCCAGGATGCTGGCCTGGAGAAGCCCGTGGAACGAGGAGCCCATGGAGTCCAGCGCAGTTTCCACGAACTTGCGTGTATGCGCCAGGTCACTTCAGTCAGGCCCGCCTCGCCGCCACCCTGTGGACTAAGCTATTTTCTGCCTTCCATCTGTTTCTCTCAAGCTATCACATCCTAAGAGAACCGTGCAAAGCCCAGTCTGACCAATTCACTCCCTTTTTAAACATACTTTTCATTTACAGCCACCACCTACAAGGTGAAGTCAAGTTTCCCTCGAGAGACATGCAGTTCTTTTCACGACCAGGCTTCTGCTTGTCTCTGCGGGGCTCCCTCCTCCCCACCGCACTCCTCCCGATTCAGTCACACACAGCTGACGGCATCTCGAGATTGTTAAGCCACCTCCGTTTGTCTTTGTCGGTCGTTCATCCCTCTCCACTTCTGAGCTTCTCTGCAGCTCTTTTCTTCATTTAGAGAATGTTCATTCAGCTTTCAAGGACCAGAATCATCTCCGCAAGAGAACTTTCCAGGAAGTCACCCCTAACCTTCCTCACCAATTTGAGCCCCCAATAGTCACAATAATAAGCTGTGTTTTATTAATGATATAATTCTAGTTCTAGGCTAAGCATTTCACATACGTTAACTATGTAACCCAGACAACAAGCATATGAAGTAGTTAATATTACTGTCCTTTTATGCATAATGAAATAGAAATATAGAAAGGTTGATTAACATGCAAAAGACCACACAGCTAGTCCACTGCAAAACTGAGACTCTGAATTCATCTAGTCTGATTCCAGAGTTCATCAGCTTTAACATCTCTGTGGATACTGTTTCTTATAAATGACGCTGAGTGGTATCTTTAAATATTCCTTTCCCTACCAAGATTTACCAGGGGAGAAAGGTCAGGACATTCATACTTTTTTCTACAATACATTATATTTTATAGTGTTAAATTAATGCTCGGTAAACTTAATCATGCTTTATTTTTTAAATTATATTATTTTATTAAATAATTACTTAAAACTTTTCAAGGGAAAAATTACATACTTATTGGAGTAAAAAATATATCATTTAAATTGTTCTTATAGAAAGACTTTAAAGTAAATCAATAAAAGCCATGTATATAATCAAGTTATTAAATTACATGTAGTCAAATGCAACATTTTTTATAAATCATGCAATAATATGAAAAATTTCATGAACACAGATTCTAGTACACCTTCCAGGTGAGGCTTGTCTTTCCTTGGATGTTTAGAATCAATGATGCAGAACAGGCAAATAGATCGACCTCTAAGATTAATGATTAAGCATCATCTAACTCAGAACTTCATGATAAGAAAAGCAAAATATAAAATGTGATATACATGCTTTCTACTCTCAGTTCAGTCCTTAAGTGGTGTCTGACTCTTTCCAACCCCACGAACCACAGCATGCCAGGCCTCCCTGTCCATCACCAACTCCCAGACTTTACTTAAACCCATGTCCATTGAGTCGGTGATGCCATCCAACCATCTCATCCTCTCCTCCTGCCCTCAATCTTTTCCAGCATCAGGGTCTTTTCAAATGTGTCAGCTCTTCGCATCAGGTGGCTAAAATATTGGAGTTTCAGCTTCAACATCAGTCCTTCCAATGAAAATTTAGGACCGATCTCCTTTAGGATGGACTGGTTGGATCCCCTTGTAGTCCAAGGGACTCTCAAGAGTCTTCTCCAGCACCACAGTTCAAAAGCATCAATTCTTCAGCACTCAGTTTTCTTTACACTCCAACTCTCACATCCATACATGACTACTGGAAAAACTATAGCCTTGACTAGATGGACCTTTGTTGACAAAGTAATCTCTCTGCTTTTCAATATGCTATGTAGGTTGGTCATAACTTTCCTTCCAAGGAGTAAGTGTCTTTTAATTTCATGGCTGCAATCGCCATCTGCAGTGATTTTGGAGCCCAGAAAAATGAACTCAACCACTGTTTCCACTGTTTCCCCATCTATTTCTACTAGGTAACATTTTAATTAAGATCATAATTTAATAATAATTCATAGTAATAAAAATCATGACATTTTAATAGTAAGTATATTATTTTTAAGTTATATATTAATATATTCAAGTTATTTGAAGCCAGGCTTCAATAGTACATGAACCATTAACTTCCAGATGTTCAAGCTGGATTTAGAAAGGGGAGAAGAACCAGAGAACAAATTGCCAACATCTGTTGGATCATCAAACAGTGAGAGAGTTCCAGAAAAACATCTTCTGCCTTGTTGGCTATGCCAAAGCCTTTGACTGTGTGGATCACAACAAACTGTGGAAAATTCTTAAAGAGAAGGGAATACCAGATCACCTGACCTGCCTCCTGAGAAATCTGTATGCAAGTCAAGAAGCAACAGTTAGAACTGGACATGGTACAACAGACTGGTTCCAAATAAGGAAAGGAGTACGTCAAGGCTGTATATTGTCACCCTGCTTATTTAACTTATATGCAGAGTTCATCATGAGAAACGCTGGGCTGGACGAAGCACAAGCTGGAATCAAGACTGCCCAGAGAAATATCAATAACCTCAGATATGCAGATGACACCACTCTTATGGCAGATAACAAAGAACTAGAGAGCCTCTTGATGAAAGTGAAAGAAGAGAGTGAAGAAGCTGGCTTAAAACTCAACATTCAAAAAACTAAGATCATGGCTTCTGGTCCCATCACTTCATGACAAATAGATGGGGAAACAATGGAAACAGTGGCTGACTTTATTTTTCTGGGCTCCAAAATCACTACAGATGGTGACTACAGTCATGAAATTAAAAGACGTTTACTCCTTGGAAGAAAAGCTATGACCAACTTAGACAGCATATTAAAAAGCAGACACATTACTTTGCCAACAAAAGTCCATTTAGTCAAGGCTATGGTTTTTCCATTAGTCAAGTATGGATGTGAGAGTTGGGCTATAAAGAAAGCTGAGTGCTGAAGAATTGATGCTTTTGAACTGTGGTATTGGAGAAGACTCTTGAGAGTCCCTTGGACTGCAAGGAGATCCAACCAGTCCATCCTAAATGAAATCAGTCCTGAATATTCATTGGAAGGACTGATGTGGAAAATGAAACTCCAATACTTTGGCCACCTGATGTAAAGAACTAACTCATTGGAAAAGACCCTGCTGCTGGGAAAGATTGAAGGCAGGAGGAGAAGTGAACGACAGAGGATGAAACGGTTGGATGGCATCACCGACTCAATGGATATGAGTTTGAACAAGCTCCAAGAGTTGGTGATGGACAGGGAAGCCTGGTGTGCTGAAGTCCACAGGGTCGCAAAGAGGTGGACACGACTGAGCAACTGAACTGAAGTTATTTGAAGAAAGCAAAAATGTAATACTAAATATATATATATATATCTTCTGGAAATAACACAACTAACAGAAAGTATCATATATACTATTAAATGTACATCCTTATTTTATAATTAACAATGTATAATTGTATAAATAGGTACATTTAAACATGATAGCTAAATAGAAAGATTTACCTACTTGACAATGATCTAGGCTAGGGATTTTTGTCATGTATTTGCTTGTGTTTGTCTTCTTGAAGATGATTATTCCTTTGTTAGTTTGCTTGGCTGATTGGTCAGTTGACTTTCTCTGGCTGAGCCTCAGCGTCTTGATTCTCCCAACCTGCGCCCCCTGCACTGAAGCACTGAGACCTAACCACTGGCCCACCAGGGAGGCCCCCTGTCCAAGTCATTCTTCATGTCCAACTGTGGCCGCTGACAGGTCCCTGGGATATAGTTCTCATGTTGCCTAGTCTTTGACATTTCCAAATTGTTTATAGATGGCAAAGAGGATGTTGATAGCAAACAAAGAATGCACACGTAATGACTTTGAATTTCTACCACAAATAACATAGTTTTCTGCAAGGTTAATATACTGTGTTGCAGAATTGTGCCAAGATTTTTACTAATTTCGACCCCTCAGATCAGGCATGCTCATTTGCTACAACTCTAGACACCAGGACAAAATGAAAAGCTCCTCGAATATAAGTCTCACACTGGAATCACAGCTTCACCTGTCCACCAATGTGACAGACCACAGCAAAAGAACATCTTTCTCCAGGTTGCTACTAGAAGAGAATTAAAGAATGAGAGAGAATTAAAGAATGAGAGAGAATTAAAGAATGAGAGAGACAAAGAGACTGAGGGGGGGGGGGAGGGAGGGAGAGAAATGATCACCCTGGAGAGCTGAGAACAGTTTCCTTTTCTGACCAAGATGGCTGAACACACCCCTCAGCAGGACTAAACTTTAGACAAGTTCCCTTCAGACTATACACCCTTGGTCTCCCTTTCCTTAGGGTAATTATTCTAGGACACTTAAAATTGGAGGCCTTTTCCACTGTTCCTTTGAAATGTAAATCTTCCCAGCCTCTTGCCAATTTTACAACCCAGGAATGTCTTTCACAAAGCCCTGGGAGCCATCCCTTTGAAATACAACCATCAAGAAAGATAGAGCCCCTAGCAAGGAGTCTCTGTGGGAGGGTAGGAGTCTAGCTTGCATAAGCGTCATAGCAAACACAGATGGTGTAATCAACCAACCTCCTCCACAAAGCCCTAGTAGCTTTCCACTAGTTGGCCCTAGAACTCAAAAATTCTCCACTTTTTCTTTCAGTAGAGTTCAACTCAGCCCCTCTCCCCTATCGCAATAACCTTGGATAAAGTCTTCCTTGCTGTGTAATGCGGCCAGTGTAGTGTCTTTAGGACACAAGAAACACTCTTCACACAAGGTATTTTAATCTTCCTCTCCTCTTTGTATGGTTACTACTGGAGTTAGAGAATGTATAGTTAGAGTATTTTTTGACAAATAACCTCTTTGAGTTCCATTATTTAACCAAACTGCTTTACAGAAAAGCTGGATAGAGTAAGATCATGCATACTGTAGGCAGCCATGCCAGATACGCCTAATGCATGATGTCATCATAGTATTTTTATCTTTGATTCATATTTTATAAAGTAAACTAATTTCTGTTTCTCTGCTTCCCATTAATTTTTCCTAAATTGATTCATCTATGTAATTTCCCTTGCTTAATTTTTTTTGCTGATTTGGGGTGGCCTTTTGTGTCAATTTACATAAATCTCTCCCATCTGTTCACTCTTATTAATTATTTTGAATAAAATTGTCAATATTTCTACCACCTTGTTAATGACAAATTCATATAAATTTGACTGAAAGGTGACTTAAACTGTTTAAACAATTTCTTTAATGGTGCCTTGGATCCCAAAAAAATATAGCAAAAAAGAGCAGTAAATAAAAATAAAGACAAATAAGTACATATATGTTAGAAGGTTGTGAGTACATTGTAAAAGAAAATAAACAAGCAAACAAAAGGCAAATCAGGTAAGAAAACAAAAAAGAGAGAAGGCAGGGAAGCGAAGGAGGGAGGCTTGCCCACTGTATGTCAAGAATATTCTTGGCAACGTGGCAACTGCTAACATACGCTTTCCCGAAAGTGTTCCACGAGGGACCCACAGTCAGCGCAGTCCCTCAGTCTGTCTGACTCTTTTGTGACCCCGTGGACTGCAGCACCCCAAGCCTCCCTGTCCATCACCAACTCCCAGAGTTTACTCAGCCTCATGTCCATTGAGCCGGTGATGCCATCCAACCATCTCATCCTCCTCATCCCCTTCTCCTCCTGCCCTTAATCTTTCCCAGCATCAGGGTCTTTTCAAATGAGTCAGCTCTTCACATCAGGTGGCCAAAGTGTTGGAATTTCAGCTTCAACATCAGTCCTTCCAATGAACACCCAGGACTGATCTTTAGGATGGACTGGTTGGATCTCCTTGCAGTCCAAGGGACTCTCAAGAGTCTTTTCCAGCACCACAGTTCAAAAGCATCAATTCTTCTGCACTCTGCTTTCTTTACAGTCCAACTCTCACATCCATACATGACAACTGGAAAAACTATAGCCTTGACTAGATGGACCTTTGTTGACAAAGTAATGTCTCTGCTTTTCAATATGCTATCTAGTTTGGTCATAACTTTCCTTCCATGGAGCAAGCATCTTTTAATTTCATTGCTACAATAACCATCTGCAGTGATTTTGGAGCCCCAAAAAATAAAGTCTGACACTGTTTCCATTGTTTCCCATTTATCTGCCATGAAGTGATGGGACCAGATTCCATGATCTTAGTTTTCTGAATGTTGAGCTTTAAGCCAGAAGGGTACACAGTTGTCCACATTTAAGTGAAATATAACCTAAAACTCCATAATGTTACTAGTCAAAGCATTTTTTGTAAAAAACTTTTCCATTATACACACCAAATAAATGAAATATTCAATATTTAGTTGAGAAGCAAATATGATATTTAAAAGAGGAAAATCAAAATGTCTAATTAATGAAATATGATAGGAATCTAATATAATTAGTTATATACACTTTATAGTACAAGCAAAGACATTGTAGAAACAAATCAAATTAACATGAGAATGACAGGGTCCTAAAACATTGAAGAACCAAATTCTAGAAGAAAAACATCAATTAAATTAAGAACTATCCTATATTCTTATTTTTCTAAGAATTAAGTATTATTAATTTTTTCAGCTTTTAAAGCTTACCAGACAGACTTTAATTTAGGTGACAGAAATAGCTTTAGGTTTGGAGTGATTTCTTTCCCTTTTTTCAGACAAACTAGCGATAACTCTCTTTTCAATTATTATTCCCAGGTCTTGGATATAGTAATAGCTTTTTCCTTGAATTTAATGTATTCATCTCTATATGTGGATGGAGCTAGTTTATATTCTCACACACCTCAAACCAACTTAAAGGATGCAAAGGAATTTAAATTATCTATAGGGAATGATTTTTAAAAGAGGAGCTTGTCTCTATACTTTCAAAACAAAGAAAGTTAGGAATATAAATTCATAGATATAACTTAATGAAAAGTACAGAATAATAGTTTGAATTATTCTGTTCGTAGAGTCATTGAATGTACGTGTGTGTGTGTGTGTGTGTGTGTGTGTGTGTGTGTTTGCATGTGTGTTTGTGTCTATATGAGAAGGAAGAAGGAATTGGAAATTGGAAATCCTTGGAACACAGTCACAGTGAAAGCGAGGTAACCCAGTCAATGAGGACAAAGATGCCCAATTAAGAAATTCTGACATTTTCTTACCATAAGCAAGTCACTCAGCAATCAGGTAGCTTGTCAATAAATAGCTGAATTTCAGGAAAGCACTCAATCAATTACCAAGAAGCTAGATTCTGAAAGGGCAACTGAGTCTCCCACCGAGGCTGACTAAAAGGAAAACAAAGATGATCAAGGTAAAGATAGTTGAACAAAAATATCCATATACTCCTGCTGCTTAGGTGTGTTTAAGGTTGGAGTAACGTGGATTCAGGACCCAGAATTAGAAGGATCTTGAGAGATTGTCAGAGATTGGAAACAGAGGGACCGGGGAAGATGGAAGTTCCAAGCTGTAGTAAGACCAACCAGATATGGGTGCCTCTCCTCCCCTGGACCAACTTGGACTCTCTAAGCATATTTCACTTGGAGACCTCTCTTAAATTTTGGCAATTAATCCTTAAAGGAATTCTAAAGGCAAGTGAATCGAGAACTTACAAATAAATTGCTCTTAATTGTCCTATGTATTTTCAATAAACAAAAGTCATTCAATAAGCAATGTCTGACCATGGAACTGACAATTTCATAGATAGATTAATAAAAATTATTTAGCACATAATTTGTATTTGAGTTCACTGTCATTCTGAAGCAGTCCCTTTGATTAGACTTCTTTCTTCATATGGCCTAGATGAAATTGCCTTGAAATTCATGCATAAATATCTCTGGAAATGCAGTGAACAATGCTAAGCATCACATTTCTACACACTGGGGAAGAGAATTCATGCATTTAAGCACAGACCCTTTAAGAAGAGAAAAAAAAAAAACATTCAAAATATGTGAAAAGACATTTTGTGGTAGTTTTTCTATTTTGCCCACACAGATACTAGTTCAAACTTTTAGCAAGAGGTTCCTGATCTTTTTTTTTTTTTTTGGTCACAAAGGAAGCAAGGAGAAAAGCAAGCCTAAAGCAGTGCGTTACCACTTCTCTGGGCTAGATAGGGGCAATCACTGTCAGAAGTGATGGGGAAGACCCCAAGGCAATACAGCTCCTCAGAGCGGACCTCTGGGGACCTCAAATGAAAAAGTCCTGGAAGAGTGAGAAAAAGAGTGAGAGGCGGAGAGGCACCCGTAAAGCAGGAAGGAGCAGTGTGGATTGGACTGTCTACAGTGAATTCAGTGTCTGTGATATAAGGCTTAGTGCAAACCCAGGGCCTGTTAGTCTAGCTTCAGGTTACGCCTGTTAATCTCAATTAGTGTCAGTTGCTCAATCATGTCCCACTCTTTCAGATCCCATGGTTTGTAGCTTGTCAGGCTCCTCTGTCCCTGGAATCCTCCAGGTAATAATACTGGAGTGGAGAGCCATTTCCTTCCCAACCCAGGGGTCAAACCCAGGTCTCCCACTTTGCGGGAAGATTCTTTACTGTCTGAGCAACCAAGAAATTTAAGGATATGAAAGCTGGACCATAAAGAAGGCTGAGCACTGAAGAATTGATGCTTTCAAACTGTGGTGCTGGAGAAGACTCTTGAGAGTCCCTTGGACTGCAAGGAGGTCCAACCAGTCCATCCTAAAAGAAATCAACCCTGAATATTCATTGGAAGGACTGATGCTGAAACTGGAGCTCCAGTACTTTGGACAGCTGACGCGAAGACCTGGCTCACTGGAAAAGACCCCAGATGCTGCGGAAGATTCAAGGGAAAGGAGAAGTGGGTGGCAGAGGATGATAATTAGGTAGCATCACTGACTCAGCTGACATGAATTTGAGCAAACTCGAGGAGACAGTAAAGGACAGGGAAGCCTGGCATGCTGCAAGGGGGTCAGATAAGACCTGGTGACTGAACAACAGCAAATATTAATTATCTAAATATTTAGTTGAACTTGACTTCTATGCGATCACCATGCGATCACTTACTGACACTCATTTATTGCCTCTGTCCCTGTAATAAAATAAGGCTGAAAGACTCTTTTTCACAACTACTTTATTGAAGTAACTACTGACATACACCAAGCTGTACACACTTAAATTAGATGACTTGATCTGTCTGGAGGTAAATGAACACCAGTGAAGCCACCACCACAATCTAGCCATAGCATATTCATTGCCAACAAAAGTTCTCTATGTCCTCTGTATTATTAATATTATTTGTGATGAATACACCTACCATAAGATACCCCACCCCCGGCAAATTTTTAGTATACAAAGCAGGATTATTAACTATAAGTACTATCTTGTCCATGAAGATGTCTAGGTCTTATTCATGTTTTATAACTGAAACATAACGCCTTGATCAATATCTTCCCCTGTCTCCTCATACCATCTAGTATCCACCGTTCTACTCTTCCGAGTTTGACCATTTTAAACTCCTCATCTGAGTGGTTTCTGCAGGGCTGGTCCCTCTGGAATGGCTTATTTCACTTAGTGTAATATCCTCTAGGTTTATCCATGTTACTGAAAATAAATTCCCCTTTTAAAGGCTATATTTACACCACATTTTCTTTCATCGATTGGCATTAACATGACAGCTATGTTCTGGATGTGAGGATAATGCTACAGTGAACATGGAATTGCAGATAATCTCTCTGAGTCTTTCTCATTAGTATTTAAGCATTAAAGCACAAAAGAAAGTTACAGGGCCAAGAAAAAGAAAAGAAATAGGTGGCATGGTATATGAACCCTGTGAATCTAAATTTTAAAATTTAAAAAGAGCTTGGAATAATTAAAATGTTGACTGATACAGCATTTTATATTATAAAAAAGTAAGGAAATGGCAACCCACTCCAGTACTCTTGCCTGGAAAATCCCATAGACAGAGAAGCCTGGTAGACTACAGTCCATGGGATCGCAAAGAGTCGGACACGACTGAGTGACTTCACTTTCACTTTCATAGATATTCAATAAAATATATAAATTTTAAACTCACCTTATACTAACACAGTAATAAATTGAGGATCAATTAACAATTTTGATAAAAAATTCAAAATATTTTTAAAAATCTAAATGGAAATAAGATAATTAGATGAGAATATTTTCAGCAGAGAGAAAAAATATCAAGGGGAAAAATGGGAATGGATTTTTACCTGTGTATATGTAATATTTTTTCTTTGATTATGAAATAGTTGACATAAAAGGAAAATAACTGGCTAAAGAAAATTATACAAAATATGAAAAACCAATATATTTTTAATTAAAGACT
>SJYF01266286.1:1877415-1890520 GCA_006410515.1 Procapra przewalskii | reverse complement strand
CTTATCAAGGCATAGGAACCACAAACTAAAAGAAAATAATAATAAAAATGATTATATTGAAATTATTATTCATTTAACAAATGACCTCATAAAATACAGTCTGCTCAGAAGAAATAGGTAGTTTCAGTGTATATAACTGGTAAAGAAATAGTATCTAGAATATGTTTTAAATTTTACAAATCAATTATGATTTTTTAAAAATTGAGCTCAATATATTATAGTATTGGGAATATGCAAAGACGTCAGAGTAGAAATAGTTACTACTATCATCAGCATCGCCATTGCTATAACCATAGTTTAGGAAAGTTTAACCTGGAGTTTATGAAAGTTTAACCTGCTGCTGCTGCTGCTGGGTCGCTTCAGTAGTGTCTGCAGCCCCCCAGGCTCCCCCGTCTCTGGGATTCTCCAGGCAAGAACACTGGAGTGGGCTGTCATTTCCTTCTCCAATGCATGAAAGTGAAAGTGAAGTCGCTCAGTCGTGTCCGACTCTTTGCGACCCCATGGACTGCAGCCTTCCAGGCTCCTCCGTCCATGGGATTTTCCAGGCAAGAGGACTGGAGTGGGTGCCACTGCCTTCTCCAAAGTCTAACCTGGAGTTTATGAGAACAGTCTTTTCTTCTAGTTCCTTCATTTTCTAGATGAAACTGTAATACTTGGAAACATCTCACTTCAAATCACAAAGATCGCCAAAACTGAAGATAATTTCCTCTTTTCGGTCTTACAGTTAACTAATTTTCCTATTGTTTCATCTAGTCACCTGTTACATACCTCCATTAAGCCATTCTATTTTATTTCCAATTCTATTTTATCCTTCATTTCTTAGATCTTCTTTTTTCCCCCAAATCTGTTTGGTCCTTTTCTAGTAGTTTCTTGCACTTCAAAGATCTTTTCAAGCATATTTTTCTTTTAAGCACATTATGTACCATAATTTACTAATGACTGATGACTATCATAGCTTACTAATGACTGATGACTCAAATATTTGAAGTCCTCTTTACAGGTCATTTTTTTTATTTTTAGTGCTTTGCTTTTATCTTTAATTCCTGTTCATGGTCAGCGATTCTTTTTCCTTGGCCAGCTATTGCTGCGAATTCTTTGTTGTCTAAGATTAGTGGCCTGCTTCTCGACAGCATTGACACTGGTTTTTGCAAAGCGCCTTGGTTCACTCCCACTCTAAATGACGCTCGCCTCTTAAGGTGTCTTGGGCAGCCTGGGTGATGTGATTTGTCCTGTAAGTCATCACTGGCAAACTTGTGGCCACAGTGTCTCAGAAGACTTTGTCCCTAATTCTCTGTTCCGTGAAAAGGCAGCTTTCCTTGTAGCACTTGGCAGTGTTGGCAGGACGGTTGGTTTCCTCCTGCTTCACACGTACTAAGAAGGAATAGTTCTTCCAGCTCTGCACACGCGTGAGCTGTCACTTCCGCCACGTCCGGCTCTTTACAGCCTCGCAGTCTGTAGCCTGCCATCTCCTCTGCCCAGGGGATTCTCCAGACAAGAGCACTTGGTGAGTCGGCTAGGGGAACCTCCCCGACCCTGGGAAGGGATTGAATCTGGGTCTCTTATGTCTCTTGCTTTGGCAGGCAGGTTCTTTACCACGGGAGCCACCTGGGAAGTCCTGTTCAGTTCAGTTCAGTCACTCAGTTGTGTCCAACTCTCTGTGACCCCATGGACTGCAGCACGCTGGGCCTCCCTGCCCATCACCAACTCCCAGAGCTTGCTCAAACTCATGTCCGTTGAGCCGGTGATGCCACCCAACCACCTCATCCTCTGCCGTCCCCTTCTCCTGCCTTCAGTCTTTCCCAGCATCAGGGTCTTTTCCAACAAGTCAGTTCTTCACATCAGGTGGCCAGTGTTTTGGAGTTTCGGCATCAGTCCTTCCAATGAGTATTCAGGACTGATTTCCTTTACAAATATCACAGAGTTTGGAAAACCATTAGGTATGCTTTGAGAGCAAATCTTGTGGGTGTATATGTGTGTGTTTCAAAACAAACAGATGTTCTTTGACAGCTACAGTGGGTTTTTTTTATGCTTCTTTAAAAATTTTTTTTCCAGCTCTGTCATTCAGGACTTTTTTTTATATATATACTTTATTTTACAATACTGTATTGGTTTTGCCATACATCAACATGAATCCACCACGGGTGTACACGTGTTCTTTAAAATTTTTGCCAACTCAAGAAAGTTAGGTTAAGCCAAAGAATAATCTCAAACACATAAAAATATATAGTTCAAATCATTTAAAGATTTTTGTATGGAGAAAAATTCTAGAACATTTTCATTATTATATGTACTCAAAAATAATTCACACAGTGATAATTAAGAACATTTGTGTATTTTTTAAATGTTTTAAACTTTTAATTATTAACTATTTTAACCCTTAACAAGTATACATATCTGTTATCTGTATGGTTTGAAAATATTGACTCAGGGTCTTTGTACAGGCAATCTGAGACTAAAAGAATAAGATAGTCATTTGGACTGTTGAAAGGTATTCCTCTTTCTCTACCAAGTAAAAATCTGCATGCATCATATAATTCTTAGTGTCCTAAGGCCCATGACATGTCATGAATCAGTGGAGGTGCTTGATAGATCTTATGAGTATCATCCTGCACCTGTTTCTCAAGGCCACATTTTCTTTGCATTCCAAAGTGGAACAGAGAAGCAGGGAGCTGCCATGCTACACATTCATTCTCGTTAACCTAATGCCAAAACAAGCAGGCAGTTAAATAATAGCTACCCAGAGGAATGAGGTATGAGTGGAAGGACCCATTTCTGTCTCATAATTTAATGTCATATAGAAAGAACACCTCGCCTTATCACATTTCAACCAGATTTTTATTTATATCCACATTTGTACTTTGCTATGTTCTTGTAAGGCTCAGAGTGGTTTTCAGAAACCCAAGCAATACACAATGCTGAATGAATTTAAAATAGTTTAAAATTTGAGACCAAAAAATATATGGTGCTGATGTAGGATGGGAAAAAATCTATTATGACATTTCAAAGAGAAGACCCTGTAGTATATGCTAAATAATATCAACAACTTAAAATAGTTGCAACTATAACCTTCACAGAGACGTTTCCTCTAACGTCTCTCAATGTAAGTTAATGACAACTCAACAGCCAATTCAATGTCAGACAACAGGGTGGAAAACCTGTGTGATCCAGATATCCACGACTCTCGGCGGCTCTTGACAGGCACTTATAATGTCTGGAAAAGTGGGGGGATCAACAATACTTAAGCAGCTAACGCGGTTTTCAAGGTGATTTTGTAGCTTTTGAGCTGCTCTCAGGCCCAAATTTTACTCCCTGGTAAGTACCTGAAATGCAACTTCATTTCCAACTAGATTTAGGATCTCAGAGGACAGACATTTTATTGGGGAATCTGAGAAGTTTAACAGGCATACTCTACTTCCAGAGTGCCCGCGCAAATCGTTTTAAGACAATCTATCTATTTATACAAAATTTACATATTTGACTTTATTATTCAAGGAAGCGTGTGGGGGCTCACCTTGTCGTGTCCAGCTCTGCGAACCCTTGGGCTGTAGCCAAACAGCCTCCTCCGCCCAAGGGATTTTCCAGGCAAGAATACTGGAGTGGGTTGCCATTTTCTCTCCCAGGGGATCTTCTCAACCCGGGGATCGAACCCATGTCTCTGTGTCTCCAGCACTGCAGGTGAGACATCGGCTGAGCCACCAGGGAAGCCCATTCTAGGCAGTAGAGTATCTTATCTTTAACTCTGTGCTTCTATAAAAATAAGACATCCATGTCTATAATTTATATAGGTAAGCGGAATTAACATATAAAGTAAGAATAAGCTATTAGGGTTAACATTATCAGGATGGTATCATGCTTGGCTGAATTTCCAAATATAGAAACTATAAATCATGACTTCTAATGACTCAGGCTATATTTTACCATTAAACGTATATTAAGAATATCAATAAAGAATGAAACCTATAATACGCTGAATCAGGGACATATTCAGTCTCAGCCATTCTAGTTCTAGGAATATAGCCTTCATCTAGACATGCAAGTTGCAGTTATGACCACAGAGTACTCAGTAACAGACCTTTCTGAAATCCAGCCTGGTCTAGGCTGAGCTCTTCAGATTGAGACCAGGCTTTCTCGGGCATCTGAGGGTGTTTTTGCCTGGCCTTGGCCACGTTTAGCTAGAGAGATTTGTCTGTTTGTCATGCTGTGCTTATTCTTCCCAGGCTGCCAGCAGATGCTCCAGAGAACAAGCAGAACTGGCAAGGCTTATAAGGGTCTGGGCTGAGATCAACGCACAGTTGCTTCTGCCCATTCTGTGGGCTTAAACAAGTTGTGTGGCTGAATCTAAAATCAAAAAGGAAGTATGTTGACCCCATGAAGATGAGAGGAAGAGAGTAAATATGTTTATAATAAGCTAAACAAATACAATTAAACATACAAATAGCCTGCAGCAGTTCTTGTTAACAAACTCTTGAGATACCCGTCAATCAGATCATCCGAATGCTCCGTCACGTAGTCATGTCCCACTCTTTGCAACCCCATGGCCTGTAGCCCGCCAGGCTCCTTTGTCCATGAGATTGTCCTAGCCTATGAAGAATACTGGAGTGAGCTGCCATTTCCTCCTGCAGGGCATTTTCCCAACCCAAGGATCAAACCTACATCTCCCGGGTCTCCTGCACTGAAAGCTGAGCCAGCCTGTCCATCAATAGTGAACATGTTTAATCAGCAGAACACAGGTTCACGAGGACCATGTGCCTCAGGAGGGTGACATGTGGCCACACAACAGTCACAGGCCATAACAGCGAGGAGAAAAATTTCCAAGCAGGGAAAAGACA
This sequence comes from Procapra przewalskii, assembly GCA_006410515.1. Taxonomy (NCBI): domain Eukaryota; kingdom Metazoa; phylum Chordata; class Mammalia; order Artiodactyla; family Bovidae; genus Procapra; species Procapra przewalskii. Next base: position 1,885,691 of record SJYF01266286.1, on the reverse strand, counting down.
GGACAAAACAGATGCGGATGAGGCAGCTCACACACGTGATGCTCTGACGCTGCGCTCGCGTGTTTTCACCATCTCTGGGACTCTAGTTGTGCTTAAACAGATAGCATCAGAGGACAGACTGGAGAGAAGGAGACACACGGGTGTGTGGCAGGGGGAGTCAGAGCTGTCAGCCAGGATGACAAGCAGGTTTCTAAGAACAGTGACCAGGTGTCTGGACACGAATAGGATGAAGAGGAAAGAGATGTCTGTGGATCCTCTATCAGTCACGTGAGAAATAATCTGAAACATCTGTTTGATTTCTAGATTCCACATCATTGATGAATCAGATGTAAAATACTGAGTCACAAAACAATAAAATGTATAATCCCTGGGGGGAAGATGGCAAATGCATTCTGTAAAATGGAGTGTTTTCATATAATGGGCAAACTGTATCACAACCATTTTTAAAAACTGTTGTTTCCACAGGTTTTGATAGCAAATACAAATATATCTTAAATAGAATTAAAGAAAAGTGTTACCGATGTTGTTAAATATGAATCATAGCAGCAAATCTTCAGGCTGCTTATATCTTGTACCTTGGGAGGGATCTGGATGGGAAACACACCTAGAAAAAAAAAAGACGGCATGTAATCCAGTCTACCCTCCTGGTAAATATGCTCAATGCTTTTTGCTCGTGCAGTCCTTTTCTTCAGTATGCTTCTCGCAGAATCTGCCTGGTTCTCAAAGATTGTAATGGTGAACAAACACGCAGTCTATAACTGCGCAGGGCACGGCTCCCTGGAAAAATGTCTCAAAAGCTGTATGAGCACGTATTAGTCCTCCAGGACTGCTGTAACAAAGCGCCCTGGATCGGGTAGCTGGAACAACAGAAATCTATGTCCTCACAGTTCTAGAGGCTGAAATCTGTGTCCATGGTCCCGGTGAATTCAGGTTCCCCTTCAGGGCTCTCCTCCCAGCCTGCAGTTGGCTGCCGTCCTGCTGGGTTCTCATCCCGAGAGAGCGCTCTAGTATTTCTTCTTATCAGGATGTTAATCCTGTTAGGGCTGCCTGATTACAAGCCCATTTAACCTTAATTACTTCGTAGAGGCTTCATCTCCAAATATGACCACACTGGGGGGTAGGGCTTCACATGTGTAAATTTGGAAAGAATAATAGAGCATAAAATTAAGATCTTTCCTGGTTTAAAATGCTCTATCCATCTCTATTCGGATGCTCTATAAGGCACCTTATCTAGTGTCGTACTGGGGGATTTGAACATCTTGTTTCACCAGTGTCTCTTGACTATTGAATAATCATTAATAAAACATACCCTTTGCTTTGTGTACATTTGATTTAACAATCTGATCCTTTGTGTCATAGCCAGCATGTGGAGTGTTTTGGCAATTATGGAGAATTTTTAAACAAAGCAATAGATTGAATGATGAATAAGAATATAAATTAGTTACCATATTTAGTCAGCTGTTTAAAGATATGCAAACTTATCAGTGAGCAAGTTGTAAGATCAAAATTTAGTTTCCATAGGACGCTTGTGCATAGTTTAAAAGCCTATCAAAAGTAATCTTCTTAATCTAAGTGAACACAAATTTATATCTTAAAATATAGTCTCTAGCACACAGAAAATTTTAAAAGAAATGAAAATTAAAACAGACATAGTGGGAAAAATTAACAAAAACTAGACTAAGTGTGGAGAAGGCAATGGCACCCCACTCCAGTACTCTTGCCTGGAAAATCCCATGGGTGGAGGAGCCTGGTGGGCTGCAGTCCACGGGGTCACACAGAGTCGGACACGACTGAGCGACTTCACTTTCACTCATTGGAGAAGGAAATGGCAACCCACTCCTGGGTTCTTGCCTGGAGAATCCCAGAGATGGGGGAGCCGGGTGGGCTGCCATCTATGGGGTCGCACAGAGTCGGACACGGCTGAAGTGACTTAGCAGCAGCAGCAGCCTAAGTGAGAAAGAAGGAATCATAATGTTAATAATAATCTTTGTTTTTAATGAGACTATACAATGAATAGCATGATGTGAGCCAGAAAAAGACAGAGACTTTGTGTTTGTCAGATTTCTTCTCACCTGCTAATATATATAGCAAGTGCTAGTATCATAATCAAGTGTTAATTAATAAATCATAATTCTCACTCGAGGTTGCACTTCTTGACAAATAGCTAACTCCTAAGAAGACACACAAAAATATAACATTTTGCCATCTTTATGCTGGAATTTATAGTTGAAAATTCTGCTATGTGTCCCATAATATAGATAGAGGCCTCCAAAAATCTCTATTATGTGAGTTAGCGTGATATAAGATTCTTGTTGATGAAAACTTCTCATCTTTGCCACAGGTGGTGTTTATATAGACCAGAAGATCAGACTGAGTATATAAGCTTGTCTTTTAAACTATCGAAACAGAATAGACCACTTCTCTTATTTCTGAGCATATCACCCTTGCTCAGTACAGCAATGAGGGGTTTTATTTTACATGTTAAATATTCACTGGAAAACTTAGTTCTAGAATATTTGTAACTCAGCCCTACAAAATCTTACTTCACTACTTCCTAACCCTCCAAACTGAGCCTATGATTTATTTATCAAAGCAAATGAATTTATATGAAAAGTTGTGTTAAATCAATCTACGTAATTAGCCAATCAAATTTAAAAAGTACCTTATGTTCCCAGTTAGTTAGCAAGAAGCATCTCCATTCTCAGCCCCAAGGCCCCCTGGGAACTTTGAAGGCGCCACTGAAGAGCGGCTCCACATGTCTTTCTCCACATGATGTTGGAGAAATAGTGTAGCCTCAGTCCCTCTACCTCTAACTCGAGAACAGTAACACCCAGGGTCCTGGCATAGCTGTTACTTTCTTTAAACCCCTGCTTCCTGGATCTGAAATACCGAGTAGCATCATCTCTGCTTAAGAACCTTCATTTTAGAGCACAATGAAGTGAGTTTTTTCTCAGTAAAAATTGTTCCTAAGTCATTGAAATGATAAATCCAGCTTTTAAAATGTGCATATTGGGTGATTATATGAAAAAATTCTCAGAGAAGGAGGATTTTATATTTTAATGACAGCTGGTAGAATCTGGGTGCCACTGAGCACTTCAGTGTGAAATTCACTCTGAAGTTGGGAAAGTTCTAGAAAGAACAGAATACAAAACAAAATAGGGAAACCATCATCACTTTTCATGGCTTTGTGGGTTTATAAAAATATCTTTGCTATTACTTTTTGATATTTCATGTGAAGATTATTGGTTGTGAGTTCTCAGTGGAAGAAAATATTTAAGCAAAGTGTTTGGAAATCCCTTCCCTCTTGACTCGGACTATATCATCCAATCTGCATAATGAAGCATTTTTTTTAGCTATAGATCAGAAAAGAAAAAAGGCAGCAAGAATCAGGAGGAGTAGAGCAATATGAATGGAGTAAAATTACACAGTGCTTTGAAGAAATGCTTTGGATCTGAGGAAGAAAATACTAATTTATATAGTGGGTCTCAATTCATTTCTTATTTAGCATTGAAAGAAGAGATAATAGCTTCGTAATTTCATTTAGCTTCATCTACTTTTCAAAATTCTAATAAAATATCAAAACATAAGTAAAAGCACCATGTGTCAGCGTCACACCCCAGTTCAGTGCAGCTCAGTCCAGTCGCTCAGTCATGTCCGACTCCTTGTGACCCATGGACCACAGCACACCAGGCCGCCCTGTCCATCGGCAACTCCCAGAGTTCACTCAAACTCATGTCCGTTGAGTCGGTGATGCTATCCAACCATCTGATCCTCTGTCGTCCCCTTCTCCTCCTACCTTCAATCTTTCCCAGCATCAGGGTCTTTTCAGCTAAGTCGGCTCTTCGCATCAGGGGCTAAAGTATTGGAGCTTCAGCTTCAACATCACTCCTTCCAGTGAATATTCAGGACTGATTTCCTATAAGATTGACTGGTTGGATCTCCTTGCAGTCCAAGGGACTCTCAAGAGTCTTCTCCAACACCACAGTTCAAAAGGATCAATTCTTTGGCACCCAGCTTTCTTTATAGCCCAACACTCACATCCATACATGACTACTGGAAAAAGCAAGGCTTTGACAAATAATATTTATTAATATATCCCTAAAGTGATTTGATTTTAATAAATGATATATGACCATTAATAAATATATAGTTGATATTTTTTCCTTTTACAAATATCTGTATATCTATGTAATAGATATAGAAACCATATATACTCAAGATATATATTATATTATACTTCTCAAAGGGGAAATTTGAAAAGGAATTATTACAACTGAAAGAAACATAAGAGGAAAAGATCTTTAAAGAACCGTTTACTGGCTTCAGAACATGCTAAATCAAATGACTCTGTAAAGCAATACTCAATTTCAAGGTGAAATAAGCCACTTAAAATTGTAAAATGATATTTACTGCCCCCAGAGAAAGCAAAAATCTGGTAGCACCATCAACTGATTTTTTTTTGCATTTTTTTTTTGCATGTAGCATTTGAGAAAACTTCATCAAAATTATTTTTCTGAGTTTATTATTTCAACAAGATGGAATGTTTCCACAAGGCTTTTGTTATTAAAGAATGTGCTTATAGTATGATAATTTATGTCTAGTTCATTAAGCAGGTGTTCTGGGCAAGATAATATAGGGGAAATGGCAAATACTTTACACTGTTCCCCATTAACCCCTCTGGCACTGACAGGCTGAAGACTAATCCATTCTCCTTAATGCTTAGCACTTTCAGATCCTAGCTCTGGGTAAGAAAGGGGTTTTCTGTTTGAAGTACATGAAAAGTATGTGGCAATTTTGAACACTTAGTTAATTATCCCTTATGAAAATCAATTGATAAAAGCCCGAAGCATCAGAAGTATAAAGGCTTTATATGGTCAGTATACACCAAACCAGAATGCTTTATACATAATCATTGGAACAGATACTGTAAATTCCTTTTCTTCAAATTGAAGGAATGCTTTTTAAAAATATGACCGCTATTATCACCCTTTAAAAGGCTCCCTAACACCCACTTACATTTATTTCAAAGCCTGTTATTTAGGAAGCATGGGATTAAAAAAAGGAAAGACAATGAATATGACTACTCACAATATCTAAACAAAGGGTCACAGGATCACTAACTGCCTCTCCTCCCTGGTCAAATTCAGTTCACAAACATGCTTTAGCACTTTGGGTTTAATGGATTTGCACATTATATGAGTTCCAGTTTCCCACAATTCTCACCAGTCCTGCTATAATGACTCCTAATCTGCTTTACTCATTTATTTGATCTGCTTAATCTCCACAGACATTTGAATTCCATCTAAACAGTTACCTCTCCTAGTCCTGGTCCACTGATTTTCTCTGGTTGTAACTGTCTCTAGGATTCAACATTGCAGAATCTAATATTGTCTGTGATTAGGAGCATTCTGGTCTCAGGTGATCTAGATTCAAATCTTGTTAGTTATCTTCTCAAAACCTCACATTCTGCATCTGCAAAATGGCAATCATAATATCTGCAGGAGTATCTCCTCATGAGCCTGACCTGTCTAATCACCATCACAGTCTTCCTGGGCTCAATACCTGTGTAGTTCCAAGGACCCTGAATTTGGAAGGGCTGTGTGCTTAGGTGTTCTATTGTCTCTGATTTCTAATTCTTAAACATTCTGGAGCAAGGAGCTTACCATTTTCACTCAGCACCAGGCCCTGCAAATTGTATAGCCAGTCCTGTTAATGACAGAGATGGAACTCTTAACCACTTAGAGAGCTTTCTCCATATCAGTCTTAAAATAGATCAATATGATGGCAAAATGAATGGCTTCTAGTGGCATGGAAAGAGCCACATACGATTTGACTCAATTTTTTCTTTTTATTGGCTGTGTTTCCTCAACTGTAATTTTTTTCCTACATATATACAGGAATGCAAAATTATTGATATTTGTATTCTATAACATTTGGAGAGATTTAACAAACTTCCTTGCGTTGCCAAATTTAATAAATAAAAATACATGATGTACAGTTAAATTTGAGTGTCAGATAATGAATACATTTTTTGTAAGTACATCCCATGTAATATTTGAGAAACACTTGATAAAAAATTTAGCCTGAATCAAAAGCAATAAAAAATAAATGATATTGCATTACTCAGAATCAATAAAATCAGCAAAACCCTGCATTATTTCTCTAGATTTCAAAGGAAACAAAGTGGAGATGAAAACAATGAATTTTGTGAATATATATGAAGGGCAAAAAGGGATAAGTTTTATCAATATGCATCTTTGAAAAGACAGACCTGATAATTATGCCCTGGAAAACATTCAAATAAAGTATAAAGCAACTTTTTTAAAATAGAGGATGTGCTGCTAGTTTCTGGGGCATATGCCACTGGTCAGGCTGCTCTCTCCCAGTGTTTTATATGGAAGAAATAGGCACAGGCTCTTAGACTGTGCTACCGCGGATGGAGTGGCCCAGATCATGGTTTCCCTGAGTATGTCTTCTAAGCAGCCATCTTGCCTTTCTTCATGAGCAAGGTATGTTTAATGTTTATACTCAATTACTCCACTAAATACAAATATCATATGCTCTTTTAAGTCTGAATTTCAGCGACAAAACTCCAAGTCGCTCAAGACTAATGTCTCAAAAAAGGGACACAAATCAAAACTCCAAATTTCAGCTTCACCCAATTGTGAATGACTCAGTTTCCACAAGAAAAGCCTAGTGAAGGCAGCCAGGATGCAACGACAGGCTTCCAGTATCCTAATCTGGAGTTAACAAGAAACAAAGCCATCAGTTACTGACATTTTGCAAAGCATTCAGTCAAATATTCCAAAATAATCGGAATGTACCTATGAAAATATTTTCTTCCACACAGTGGTTAACAAATGTTCTAAAAACAACACTGTAATACTTAATTTTAATGAATATTATGTAGGTAATTTAAACATGAGATAGTTCCTTCTACCCTACCTTCCTAGAATTAAAAAAGTCAATGTTACAATTTGAGTAAGCAGACTGCAACTATGTGAATTATCAAAACTGCCAAAATGGGAAAAAAAAAGTCCAATTAAATAATGTTAATATGAACATTAACATATTCATGTTCCCTCCCTCAAAAAATATTATGTGAAGAGTGCTGATCGAGGTTTAATTGGTTTTAAAAATAACCATAAAGAGAATTCTCTGGGTGTCTGGGATTAGGACTCAGAGCTGTTGGTGCCGGCCGCTTTCACTGCCAGGGCTCAGCTTCTGATCCCTGGTTAAAGAATTAAGATCCTGCCGGCCTCGTGGAGTGCCCAAAAAAGAGTTCATAATTTACACAAGGAAATAGTCATTTTAAGTAGAAAGATCATGAACAACCTCTCCAAGAAGTAATGCGCTGCAAGTAGTGAGGCGGGTCCCTCCATGAGGAGAACTGGCGGTGATAATTCCAAGGGACAAGCGGAACAGGGGGGAAAAGTCGTGGGACAGGAGTGCATCTGCATCTGCCAGGAACAGCCGAACACTGAAGAGGGCTGCGGGCGGGCAGCGGGGACCCGGGCAGGCGCGGAGCATGCGCGGAGGGAGGCCGGGCGCGGGCGAGCGCGGGGCGAGGGCGCGGTGCCCGCGGAGGCGCCGCGAGGCCTGCGCGCGCGAGAGCCGGGCCTCCTCTGGCAGATCTGAGACGGGCCCTGGCGGGTTCCCGGCCTACGTTTCAAGGTCACTCTGTTTGGTGGGGAAAACAGACCGAATGCTGAGGGTAGAAAGAGGAGAGTCCGTGAAGAGCCCCCTCAATGAGCCAGGTGAGAAGCGCTCCCGAACGCCGGCGGCGGCGGTGCTGCGAAGAGGCGTGTTCTGCCTGCTCCATGGCGTCCGACAGGATCGGGTTCTTCACTGTGGGACTCGCGGTCAGCACGGCTGGTGGGAGAAGAGGAGGAGCAAACTGCCCACGAACTGACGCGAGTCAACCGAGGAGAGCAGAGTTTGGACATGCTGGGTGACATTCATGGACATTCAAACGATCAGGTCTGAGTTCAGCTCTGCGGCGCAAGAAACGCAGCCGGGGTCGTCTTCGTGTCGATGGTCAGTGGAAACCAACAGCATGCTGTAAGGCAATTATCCTTCCATTGAGAGCAAATACATGTTTAAAAGAGGCCCGGGTCACAGAAAACAATGTCCAAGTCGGCCTGCCAGCGGATCTAGCGCCGTGAAGCTAGCGGAGGCCCCACGGGAGCGGCGGCGCGAGGCCGAGGCGGGCGCTGGCTCGGCGGGGCTGTGGCAGGAGGGCGGGCCAGCGGAAGAGGCTCGCGAAGCGCGGCCCT
>SJYF01266286.1:1854605-1864753 GCA_006410515.1 Procapra przewalskii | reverse complement strand
TATGTCTTAATTAAATATTTTATTTCCCTGAGTTAGAGAAAATAACTATGAATACTCCCTGAAATCCAAGTATTCAAAATGAGTAGAAAAAGAGGCACAAGACATGGTTTAGACTCCACAAGTTAGAACAGCTATGAGAAAAGCAGCCTTATGATAAAATCAGGGCATCTTTATTAGAGAGAATCATATTCCTAGATTTGGCAAACCTTTTATTAAATTGAAACAAAAGCCATTTCCAGTGACTGAAATCTACACATGTAACTTTCTGAGGATTGATGCTTTCAAACTGTGGTGCTGCAGAAGACTCTTGAGAGTCCCTTAGACAGAAAGGCTATCAAACCAGTGAATCCTAAAGGAAATCAATCATGAATATTCATTGGAAGGACTGATGCTGAAGAAGCTCAAATCCTTTGGCCACCTGATGCAACGAGCTATCTCATTGGAAAAGACCCTGATGCTGGGAAAGATTGAGGGCAGAAGAAGCCTTAAAGGGGTGTCAGAGGGTGAGTCAGTTGGATGGCATCACTGATTCAATGGACATGAGCCTGAGAAACTCCAGGAGATGGGCAAGGACAGGAAGTCCTGGCATGTTACAGTCCCTAGGGTCGCAAAAAGTCAGACACAACTTAATGACTGAACAAGAACCAGTCTTTCTGTGAAGGAAGTATGGAATTTTCTGACTGAGTCAGTAACTCCTCATCTCCTTTCTGCTAGGAGCGCCTTCGCTGGCTCTTTCTTTTGCAGAGAAGGTCCTTCCCCCAGCTGGTCCTGTGCTGGCTTCTCTCCATTATTAGCCAATGGCTCAAGATGTCCTGGGCTTCCCGGTAAGCTCAGCTGGTAAAGAGTCTGCCTGCAATGCAGGAAACCCTGGTTACCATTCCTGGGTCTGGAAGTGCCCCTGGAGAAGGGATAAACTACCCATTCTGGTATTCTTGGGCCTCCCTGGTAGCTCAGACAGTAAATAATCCAGCTGCAGTCGGGAGACCTGGGTTTCATCCCTGGATTGAGAAGATTCCTGGGAGGAGGGCAAGGCAACCCACTCCAGTATTCATGCCTGGAGAATCCCCATGGACAGAGAAGCCTGGAGGGCTGCAGTCCACGGGGTCGCAAAGCGACTCAGACAACTGAGTGACTAAGCACAGCACAGCAAGGTTTCCTTCCCTGCAGAAATACCACCCTGTACGGAATATTGTCCCAAGACACACACACACACACACACACACACACACACACACACTCCCCTATTATGTCCTACTGTTTTAGAATATTTCATTAAGTCAAGGCTCTCAAAGTGTACTCCAAGCAGCTCTGGAAGATCACCAGTCTTTTTCAGGTAGACCAAAAGTCAAAGCTATTTTTATAATAAGACTAAGACATTATTTGCCTTTTAAGCTCTCATCCTGTCATGAGTATACAAAATATGAAAGTTCATTAAAATATCTTCAGATTCCACATTACACCTAACCTCAAAATTATAAACATATTTTATATTCAGCATATTCTTTACATACTTAAAAGCTAAATACTGTTCAGTTCAGTTCAGTTCAGCCGCTCAGTCTTGTCCGACTCTTTGTGACCCCATGAACTGCAGCACACCAGGCCTCCCTGTCCATTACCAATTCCCAGAGTTCACTCAGACTCACGTCCATCAAGTCGGTGATGCCATTCAGCCATCTCATCCTCTGTCATCCCCTTTTCCTCCTGCCCCCAATCCCTCCCAGCATCAGAGCCTTTTCCAATGAGTCAACTCTTCGCATGAGGTGGCCAAAGTCCTGGAGTTTCAGCTTTAGCATCATTCCTTCCGAAGAACACCAAGGGCTAATCTCCTTTAGAATGGACTGGTTGGATCTTCTTGCAGAACAAGGGACTCTCAAGAATCTTCTCCAACACCACAGTTCAAAAGCATAAATTGTTCAGTCATCAGCTTTCTTCACAGTCCAACTCTCACATCCATACATGACCACTGGAAAAAACACAGCCTTGACTAGACGGACCTTTGTTGGCAAAGTAGACTTCCCTGATATCTCAGCTGGTAAAGAATCTGCCCTCAATGCAGGAGACCCCAGTTTGATTCCCAGGTGGGGAATATCCACTGGAGAAGGGATAGGCTACCCACCCTTGTGGCTCATCTGGGAAAGAGTCTGCCTGCAATGTGGGAGACCTGGGTTCGATCCCTGGGCTGGGATGATCCCCTGGAGAAGGGAAAGGCTACCCACTCCAGTACTTTGGCCTGGAGAATTCCATGAACTGTATAGTCCATGGGGTCCCAAAGAGTTGGATACGACTGTGTGACTCTCACTTTCACTTTTCACACACATGTATTTAACATATATATTGTATATATCTTAAACGTTACACATGGATTTAGCATCTGCCTCCAGTGTGGGAGAATCAGGTTTAATCCCTGGGTTGGGAAGATCCCCTGGAGAAGGAAATGGCAGCCCACTCCAGTATTCTTACCTGGAGAATCCCATGGACAGAGAAGCCTGGTGGGCTACAGTCCATGGGGTCGCAAAGAGTCGGACACGACTGAGAGACTTCATTTACTCACTTACTTACTTAGAGCGTGTAGATAGTATGTTTTAAATTTTGAATGTATAATGAATTTATATGAATGAATTCAGATCACAGTAGATTGAATCATATGAAATTACCAATATCAGCCTATGTTTGAAATGAAAAAAAAATACAATTTATTGTGATTGAACAGTAAAATAAAATTTCCATGAAGAAAAAGTTCATGGGAAGAATTACCTTTTCAGGTAAATGAGGTTATCGATTATAATCAAAGTAACCATCCAGGTCTTTCTTTTCCCTCCAGTAATTTAACCTTGGACAGGTAGCACAAGCAAACATCTGCCCAAAGGCCCGAACAAGAATGTTGAAGGCAAAGCAGCAATCTTTTCCGTCAACAGGGACAGGTGTACCAAATGCAGGCTAGTTAGTTACATCAGCTCAGGAAATCGATTGATCCCTAAGGCAATGACAGAGAGACCTGACCATCTGCTGTCCCCAAGAGGATAAATAAATCAGATTCCGATGTCTACTGCAACTCTGGATATGATCAGAATGTCCCTTAATTCTTTATCACATGGAACAATGACGGAAGACACTGTTGCCAGCTGGCGCAAACTGCTCGACTTGGCAGTTAGTCATGGGAAGAAAGGCGTCTCCCGCCTCCTAAATGTCTTCAGTTCGCTGCTATTTCACAGAATAAGAAGGTAAAATAAAATAAACAAAGAAGGATATGTATTAAAGGACACCATGTAAACATTGTTGGACAAAATGGTGGAGTGTTTCTTTTCAAATCACACATCTTATAGATAAACAACAAGGTCTCACGGTACAGCACAGGGAACTATCAGGAACTATATTCAATACCCTGTGATAAACCACAATGGAAAATGATATGGAACAGATGTGTGTGTGTGTGTGTGTGTGTGTGTGTGTGTGCACGTGCGCTTCGTCACTCAGTCGTGTACGATTCTCTGTGACCCCATTGATCGTAGCCCACCAGGCACCTCTGTCCATGAGGATTCTCCAGGCAAGTGTACTGGAGTGGGCTGCCATGCTCCCCTCCAGGGAATCTTCCAGATCCTGGAATCAAATCAGGGTCTCCTGCATTGCAGGTGAGTTCTTTACCAACTGAGCCACCAGGGAAGCCCCATATACAGCAAATAAACTATTCTTCCATTTAAAGAATAAAGTAAGGCAGCGCGTCCTACTCTGGGGCTATTCCCACCGGCAGGGTGATGTGGGAGACACCCCGTTTCTAACACTCCTCCCCAGGGGGCGAAGTTCTGGCTATAACCGCCCTGGCTGTCTCGACTCTCTCCTTTCCCCTAATTCTGTATTTGAAAGAATTGCGCTAGAGCAGAACACAGCTTGCTTCCGGCCTTCTTGAAACTGATGTTCCTTCAAGAAATACATCCCCCCAGTCTCTTCCTCCATTCCGTCACTTTTAAAGAAGGCTCCTAAAGAGACTGGGGAGAGGCCTGGCCCGGCCCAGCCCAGCCCCGTAGCTAAGGCTGCTATTCCTAGGATTCAATATTGCCCATAAACACAGACCTTTTATAAAATAAAGGTGATATTTTGTCCCCCATGTGTTGACCTTTCCATCACATTTCTCAGTTGCTTCCAGAACTTGGTAGAGAACTATTATTAAAGACTCTCAAGTGCCTCACTGGCAAAATGAACTTCAACCGAAAATCAACACACATTTCCCAATCAGTTTTTAAGAACTATCATCTCTCACATCACTACAGATTTGGAATTAGAGAGCTTGCTGGCCACAAACTTGCAGTTCAGTCCAATAAACCTGGAAAAAGAGAATTAAAAGAACCCTTGACTTTGAGATGTTATGACTTGTTTCCTTCTTTTCTTTCTAATGGATACACTCTAGACATAAATTCTTCCACTTGAAGCAAAAACAAAGAAATAAACAAAGCAAAAAAGATCATAGAGCTACCCTGCCTTCTAACACCAGGTGAATCCTGATGGATAAATACAAAATTAGTAAAATTTGAGTCTATACTGGCTGGAAACGCAAAGCTACAACGAGATGAGAAAGCATAGCCAGTAAAATCTGTAGATAAAATTATAATAAGAACACAAAACTTTCCTTTACTTCATTTTGCTATTGTGAGAAGACAGCTATGAAGAGTAACTTAGTTCCAATTAAATAGCACTCTATTTTTACACAAGACAGATGATCATAATAGTCGATGACCCTTTTTAAGGGAAGTGCTGCTGGAAAAATTACAAGGCAATGCAAGCCTAAACAGCTGCATCTGTTGGACGGGGACTTTGCAGCTGCACAAAGCCCAGGATAAATGACAAGCAATTCTTCTCACTCACCTTGCTATTACTTCTAAATCTTAAGACTCATATTTCATCTTTCAGCCTCATATTATTTTTCCTATTGAGCTGATGAAGAAAAAAAAAAGATAATTTCACTAAAGATGGTAAAATGAAGTGGACAGCCTCTTTGTCACAGATATAAATGAGAGGGAAAAGTCATTTGATTTTATTCCCTGGTTAAAGAAATATTTTCCAGGCTCTTAACCTGGGTCAGCATGTAACCTCTGCAAGGGATGATAACAGGACTAGAGTTTCATAACCAATAATGAATTGAGAGGCCATGTTAACACTGCCAAAGTAGTGACGTCACATTACAAAAATAGTCCTTCTCTGTCTAGAGTTCAGTTTTCCAAAAATTAAGCAATAAAATCAACTACAGTCAAGTGCACCTGCCTACAAATCAGGAGACAACCACGCCACTAAAATACAACTCCTGGAGTTCAAGTGCCATCATCTGTGAAATAAAGCTGTGAGAGTTACTGAAGTTTAAGATTTCTTTTATCGGTAAGATTTTCGGTGTTTATTATATGTGTTTATTGTGAGAGAAACAGATGGGTAACAGGCACTTCTACTGAGGGAAATGTAAAAGAAAACCAAAAGACAGTACTCTTGGTGGAGGAACAGTTTATAAAGGCAGGAAATTTATTATTCTCCTTTTCATTCTGTGCCACTTCAAGTGACTGTACTAATGGTTCCTGATTCTAAAACTTTCACTTTTATCACCTTTATTTAAATATGTGAATTAAAGAAAATACATTTTAATCACACTTTTCTTATTACATGAGTGCTACATGTTCATTGCGTCAAATACAAAGACTTATATAAGAAAAATGCAAAGTCTCTGTAATCTTATCACCCAGGCATAACCACTGTTAATATTTTCTATATGGGTGTATGGATGCGAAATTTGAAATAACTTTCCAGTTACTGGTCTTTTGAGTGGTACTGAAGAACACTCAGGATGAGTGCCCATTCAGACCTGTCCAACTACGTATTTTCAGCGGTCAAATTGAAACGGGCACCAGAGAATTAAGAAATCACTTCCAAACAAGTAACTCTCAAGGTCCAAGAATCCATACTGCAGAAACTTGTACAGTTAAAGAAGTAGAAAATAAACTGAGGAGAATGGACTAAGAAATTGAGCGTCACGATTAGGAGAATTCCACTTATTCGTTACCCTGCTAACTGGCATTCCTGCTTAATTGGAATAATCAGCAAGACAGAAACTTAGTTCAGTGCATCCAAATGGCTCCTGATAGCAGTTAACTGGCTCGCCCATCTCACTCAAATGGAACACCCGGGGTTACCTCTCAGCCTCGTTCCCAGGAGTCAGTCCTACAGTATCTACTCACATAAATGTCTTTATGGTTTCCTCATGCTACACTGTAGAGATTACTCAGTTTCATCAGGGTTTTTGTTTCCTTCATAGCACTTTTATCAAATTATTGCATATACGGTGTGGTAGACTGAGGTTAATGATGCACTTAGAGCTTTACTAAAGAATATATTCTTAAAGAGACTGCCTTTAATTTCATAAAGTGCCCATTTTTCAGCCTTTCAGTTGTGCATTTGATGTCACATTTAGCTGTTACGGCAGAATTTCATTGATAAGAATGAAAACACAAAATGTCAACCTCAAATGAGTTTAGTTTAAATTAACCAATTAAATTTTAACTGCTAGAAAACAAATTCCCTTCTAAACATGCTTCTTTAGACAAATAAGTCATTAAGAGTAAAGTTCTAGTGAGGAGAAATGCGTAGCAATTTCATTCCATTCTAACAAGCTGATTTTTTTTAATGATTCCAATACCATGATATGAAAAGTCCTTTGTATTTTTATGATTGAAGTACAAAATATATGAAGGCCTACTCTCACCTGATACGACTGAAATACTTTTTAATCTTTTAACATACCACAAACATACCACCTTCTTTCTTGGCAAGAAGGTGAATTAATGCAGACTGTTAGGTTTCTCTCCTAAACCCAACCCTAGAGAGGCGACGGAAAAAACAAGGAAATTTGGGGACCTGAGACAATACAATTTTAAGAATTTTTTTGGGTATATGTGTCACTTTCTTGTAGGGAAATGGCGTAAGAGTGGATAGAATGACCAAAGGAAAGCCTCTAACCATGTTCTTTTCCACGTTACACTGGGCTGAGCATTGCTGCATGCACAGCCAGGCCCAAACTGGTACAAGGGTAAGTGACATGAGGGCAGCTGTCATAGGTCAGGGCTTTCAGAAGCAGAAACTGAGATGGAGTTTGAGGAACAATGCATTTATTAGAGGCCAGTTCAGTCCAGTTCAGTTCAAGTCGGATCAGTTTAGTTCAGTTCAGTCGCTCAGCCGTGTCTGACTCTTTGCAACCCCATGAACCGCAGCACACCAAGCCTCCCTGTCCATCACCAATTACTGGAGTTCACTCAGACTCACGTCCACCGAGTTAGTGATGCCATCCAACCATCTCATCCTCTGTCATCCTCTTTGCCTCCTGCCCTCAATCTTTCCCAGCCTCAGGGTCTTTTCCAATGAGTCAGCTCTTCACATCAGGAGAACTAAGTATTGGACTTTCAGCTTCAACATCAGTCCTTCCAGTGAACACTCAGGATTGATTTCCTTTAGGATAAATTGGTTGGATCTCCTTGCTATTCAAAGGGACTCTCAAGAGTCTTCTCCAACACCACAGTTCAAAAGCATCAATTCTTTGGCGCTCAGCTTTCTTTATAATCCAACTCTCACACCCATGACCACGGGAAAAACCATAGCTTTGACTAGACAAGACCTTTGCTGGCAAACTAATGTCTCTGCTTTTAATAAGCTGTCTAGGTTGGTCATAGCTTTTCTTCCAAGGAGTAAGCATCTTTTAATTTCATGACTGCAATCACCATCTGCAGTGATTTTGGAGCCCAAGAAAATGAAGTCTCTCACTGTTTCCATTGTTTCCCCACCTATTTGCCATGAAGTGATGGGACCGGATGCCACCAGAGGCCAACACCTGTGAAAAGAAGGACGATAAAGCAGACTTGGATAGAGAAAGAAATCAAACAGTGATGCGACTTGACACATCCTTGGTCTGAAAGTAGAGCCAGGGGAGCAAGACTGCTGCCATGCAGGGCCTGATCACATTGACATCGATCCCTCTGCCAGGCTCAGCCACTCAACATGGATTTCTCTGGGAAAGACATGAGCTTGCTGAGACAGCCCCCTGCTTCTGATGAAGGCCATGAAGGAGCTAACAGGCAGAGGTTTACCTCACCCTCATAACTGGGCAAGCAGTCCTTCCTTGAAGTGGAATCCAGAGTTACATATTTTGTCTACCACAGTGGACTGCTGCTGCTAAGTCACTTCAGTGTGTCCGACTCTGCGACCCCATAGACAGCAGCCCACCAGGCTCCCCCGTCCCTGGGATTCTCCAGGCAAGAACACTGGGGTGGGTTGCCATTTCCTTCTCCAGTGCATGGAAGGAAAAGTGAAAGTGAAGTCGCTCAGCCGTGTCCGAGTCTTAGCGACCCCATGGACTGCAGCCCACCAGGCTTCTCTGTCCATGTGATTTTCCAGGCAAGAGTACTGGAGTGGGGTGCCATTGCCTTCTCCCACCACAGTGGACCAGTGGCCAGCAGGTAAGAGGAGTGAGTAACAGTGTATTCAGAGAGACCATAGGCCCTTGGCACTTTTCATCTCATTCTTATTCTTTATACTCTCAGGATTCAATTATCAGAGTTAATTACCATATTAATAAAGGGAAATAGTTTCACTAATGGATATAGAAGCAAATAGTACACATAAAATATTAGTAAATAAAATGCATATATTTTATATAAAACTATTGCAAGGGTTTTTGTAGGCATATGAAATGTTTTATTTAGACCATTTCTGAGGATTTGGCTTTAAAAGTTTTGTATGCAGCATTAAGCTTATCTGAATGAATACAGCCCAGTCTCTGAGAGATCATGTATCATCGAGGCCTGTAGAATTTTCACTGTCATTTGCAACAAGGGCTTCTCTATTGTTGTAAGCCCAGAAGCCATTTAGATCAATTAGAATAGTGGTGACTGTGTTTATGTGTACACAGTATATTAAACACACACACGCATACTTGTATTTCACTGGTATATGAAGTTCAAGTGTTGGAACTACTGGTATATCAGGACCATATGACTTTGCCAGCATTTCTCCCATATGGCTATCTAGCCTCCCTAGCAATGAGAAATCCATGCGACAGTCATATATATCATGGATGAGTCCTCAAAAATGTAAGTAAGGCTTAAGAACAGTAAGCAAACAAGTTGAGACATGAAGGAGTATAACCCCAGTAGAGCTCTGGCAACAGCAGAATTGCTGATTAGAGTGGCTCTGAATACCTGCAACACGTAGTTATTTGCAGTTTTGTTGTGCGTGTGATTTGGAAAAACAGGCATGGCGAGCAGGCAAGCGAGATAAGCTGATTGCCAAAAACCACTACTCAGTGAGGCTGAGGTGGCTGTTGCAGTATTTAGAATTTATTTATTCATAGAGAAAAGCCTTGCAAAACTCATTTGTTTAGGTGAAATGTAAAATGGCCTATAAATGAAAACCCACAGTAGGAGTGGATACAGAAGTAAAAAAGTTTCAGATAAAAACAAAGAGAGCAGTTATCCTAAGCTATCAACTAGTAGACACGAGGGCGAGTTACGTGTCACTTGAGTGCTCACACACCAAGGTTATCGAGACGCCCTCAAGATGCGTTCCTTTCTGTCAAACCTAGTCCATTACTGGTCTCCTTGACAAGGAAGGTCATGGGTTTGAGGGCACAGATTTTTGAGAATAGTTACTTCAACCAGTAACCAGCTGTTCAACTTACTTATCTTTCTCCAGTTTTGACTTTCTTATGTGCAAAATAGTCAAGTAATATACATATTTGGAATTAAAGATTATTAGATTAAATCAAGGAATGACAATAATGTTACCTCATTTATTCCTATCTACACTACCCTCTCCTGTTTCCCAATTATTTGCAAAATTTTATTTTTTACCTGGAGAAGACTCTTGAGAGTCTCTTGGACTGCAAGGAGATCAAACCAATCCATCCTAAAGGAGATTAGTCCTGAATACTCATTGGAAGGACTGATGCTGAAGCTGAAGCTCATACTTTGGGCTCATCTTTACCTGATGTAAAGAACTGACCCATTAGAAAAGACCCTGATGCTGGGAAAGACTGAAGGCAGGAGGAGAAGGGGATAGCAGAGGATGAGATGGCTGGGTGGCATCACCGACTCAATGGACATGAGTTTGAGTGAACTCCAGGAGAT
>SJYF01266286.1:1823303-1844879 GCA_006410515.1 Procapra przewalskii | reverse complement strand
AAGTGCTGCACTCAATCTGCCAGCAAATTTGGAAAACTCAGCAGTGGCCACAGGACTGGAAAAGGTCAGTTTTCATTCCAATCCCAAAGAAAGGCAATGCCAAAGAATGCTCAGACTACCGCACAATTGGACTTATCTCACATGCTAGTAAAGTAATGCCCAAAATTCTCCAAGCCAGGCTTCAGCAATACGTGAACTGTGAACTTCCTGATGTTCAAGCTGGTTTTAGAAAGGGCAGAGGAACCAGAGATCAAATTGCCAACATCCGCTGGATCATGGAAAAAGTAAGAGAGTTCCAGAAAAACATCTATTTCTCCTTTATTGACTATGCCAAAGCTTTTGACTGTGTGGATCACAATAAACTTTGGAAAGTTCTTCAAGAGATGGGAATACCAGACTACTTGACCTGCCTCTTGAGAAATCTGTATGCAGGTCAGGAAGCAGCAGTTAGAACTGGACATGGAACAACAGACTGGTTCCAAATAGCAAAAGGAGTACGTCAAGGCTGTATATTGTCACCCTGCTTATTTAACTTCTATGCAGAGTACATCATGAGAAACGCTGGGCTGGAAGAAACACAAGCTGGAATCAAGATTGCTGGGAGAAATATCAATAACCTCAGATATGTAGATGACACCACCTTATGGCAGAAAGTGAAGAGGAGCTAAAAAGCCTCTTGATGAAAGTGAAAGAGGAGAATGAAAAAGTTGGCTTCAAGCTCAACATTCAGAAAACGAAGATCATGGCATCCGGTCCCATCACTCCATGGGAAATAGATGGGAAACAGTGGAAACAGTGCCAGACTTTATTTATTTGGGCTCCAAAATCACCACAGATAGTGACTACAACCATGACATTAAAAGACGCTTGCTCCTTGGAAGGAAAGTTATGATCAACCTAGAGAGCATATTCAAAAGCAGAGACATTACTTTGCCAACAAATGTCCATCTAGTCAAGACTATGGTTTTTCCAGTGGTCATATATGGATGTGAGAGTTGGACTCTAAAGAAAGCTAAGGGCCAAAGAATTGATGCTTTTGAACTGTGGTGTTGGAGAAGACTCTCAAGAGTCCCTTGGACAGCAAGGAGATCCAACCAGTCCATTCTGAAGGAGATCAGCCCTGGGTGTTCTTGGAAAGACTGATGCTGAAGCTGAAACTCCAATGCTTTGGCCAGCTCATGAGAAGAGTTGATTCATTGGAAAAGACCCTGATGCTGAGAGGGATTGGTGGCAGGAAGAGAAGGGGATGATGGAGGATGAGATGGCTGGATGGCATCACCGATTCGATGGACATGAGTTGGGGTAAACTCCAGGAGTTAGTGATGGACGGGGAAGCCTGGAGTGCTGCAGTTCATGGGGTCGCAGGGAGTGGGACACGTCTGAGTGGCTGAACTGAACTGAACTGAATGCATTATAATGTATAATATTATATTTATTATGCTTAATGAGAACATATTATAACTGGGAAAAACAAATTGGAGGACTCATATGCCTCCAAATTTCAAAATTTACTGTATATTTACAGAAATTAAGACAGTGAGACACTGGCATAAAATAGCCATTTAGATCACCGGAATAAAAATAAGAGACCAGAAATGCCAGTTTTACACTTAATGTCCCTGGAGAATTATTTTTTCAACAAATGGCGCTCAGACAACTGGGTTTCCACGTAAAAAGAGTGAGTTTAGACCTCTACTTCATATCATATACAATGATTAACTTAAAATGGAGCACAGACCTAAATGCAAGAGCTAAATTAGAATAATTTTGGAGGAAAACATCCAAGTAAATCTGTGTGACCCTGGATTAGGCAAAGCATTTTGGATACATCTCTAAATGCTAAGATCACAACAAATATAATGGATAAAGAGAATCTCATTGAAGTAAAAAAATTTTGTGCTTCAAAAGTTAGCACTAATAAAGTAAAAACTTCATACAGTAAGAGGCTATAGTGCAAATCATATATGTGACAGGGAATTTATACTCAGAATGTATGAATAACTCATAATCCAGTAATAAACTGGCAATCCAATGCAAAAATGGGACGATGATTAAAAAAACATTTTCTCCAAAGAAGACACTCAAACGGCCAATAGCCACATGAAAAGACGTCATTTCATTAGTCACTTAGAAAATGCAAATCAAATCAAAATTAAATAGCATTTCATCCCACCTAGTGTCTATAATTAAACAGACAGATAATGATAAGCATTCACAAGAATGTGAAGAAACAGGAAGCCTCATTTGTTACTGGTGAGAGCGCAGAATGGGGCAGCTGCTTTGTAAAGCAATCGGGAAGTCCTTAAAATAGTAAACATGCATGTTTAACAAAATGTTACCATAGTGTCCAGCAATTCCAGTCTTAGGTATAAAGCCAAAAAAAGAAATGAAACCCTTTCATACAAAATCTTATACATGAATGTGCACAGAATCCTTCAAAATAGGGGGGGGCGGGAAGAAACATAGTTGGTAAGACTTATTAGTGAGCAAATAAAAATGTGACATGCTAACCCAATGGTCTATTACCAGGTGATGTAAAGGAATAGAGTGATGGCATAAACCACAGTGTGGAGGAACGTCACAGCATTCTAAGTGAGAGAAGCCCTACGGAACGGGCCACGTATTGTGTGATTCCGTTTACACGAAATAGACAGTGCTAGAAAGACAGAAATAGAGTAACTGTTGCTTAACAGCGAGAGTAACGGTGGAAAAAAATGGAAAGTAAGGGGTATGACCTTTCTCTTTTGGACGACAAAAATGTTCTAAAATTAGATTGATTGGTGATTGCTGCATAGCCCTTGGATGAAGATACTAAAAAGGCACTGAATTGTGTACTTAAATGGGTAAATTTAAATGTATGAACTGTATAGTACCTGAAACGGTTGAGAAACATTGGGTGGCTAGAAAGTTTGTTTGGGTTTTTCCTCCCAAACTTCTTGGCCAACCCAACATGAGGAGAATCAACTCATCTATTTATTGAAACGAAAAAGGGATATCAAGCTGAATAAAGAAGAAATATCCATTTTTATAACATTTAAAAGCTGCATTTAAAAGAAAATAGTTCAGTAATGTTGCAAGTAACATACAAATATACATCAGAGGGCAACAGAAAGGAAATTCATGGTATTAACAGCATACAAGGTTGAAATGAAGATAGGAAAAAAGGAGCTCTTGCTTATTCATGAAAGATTTCAAATATAATTTTAAAAATTATGCAGCACAATATGGTCAACATGTATGCAGGTCCCCACTCAGCTTTGCAAACCTTAACTTTCTGCAATGCCTACTCCAGGCTTCTTTTGCTCTGTTTTTGTGCATGGAATTGTGTGTGTCCTCCCACAGTCTATTTCTCTGCCTCCATCATTTACCTTTCTAGGTAACTTCTCTCCAAAGAAAATCTCCTGCAAGGTAACAATGCAATAGTGTTCATAGCCACACTGTTCATGAAAGAAAAAATATTATGAACAATATACATTCCCATCAGTCTGTTCCATCAATCAACTGAGGGGTATTCTTGCAACTCCATATGTTGTGGAAATTAAAAATGAATGAACTACAGGATTTTCATCATCTTAAAAATATATTATTAAATGAAAAGAAAAACCAAGTTAGGATTTTATTTATGAAATGCACAAAATTGTGCCAATATAATATATATAAAATTTGAAAATCTATAGAACAAAGTACTAAAAGCAAGTTAAGGCATAATACAAAATAAATCCATGTGATTTTTTTTGCTATGCAAGACTTAAATTTTAATTTAATGTATCTATTGGCTCCTTTATGAATCATGCTTTTGTTTTCCCTCTTCTTGAAACTATCTTTTCACCCACAAGATTGTAAACATAGAAGTTAATATTTTCTTCTGAAAGGTTTTAAAGATTTTCTCTTTTGTAACAAGGCTCCTAACCCAGCGAGAATTGATCTTTGCGCATGGCACAGTGTGAAGCTAAATGCATCTTTCTATAAGGTGAGGCATGTGTGCCAGACCATTGACTGCGTTCTTTCTCTACTGACGTGCAAGCCCCATTTGTCAGGCATCAGGGCTCCAGATGCTCACAGACTGTTCTAGAGATCTTTATTTGATTGTATTGATATATTTGTACCTCCAGCCTAATACTGTTCTGTCTGTATTTTCCTGGATTTATAGTAAGATTATGGGCTTCCCTTGTGGCTCAGCTGGTGAAGAATCCGCCTGCAGTGCAGGAGGCCTGGGTTTGGTCCCTGGGTTGGGAAGATCCCCTGGAGAAGGGAAAGGCTACCCACTCCTGTATTCTGGCCTGGAGAATTCCATGGACTGTATAGTCCATGGAGTTGCAAAGAGTCAGGCACGACCGAGCGACTTTCACTTTTCGCTTTCATAGTAAGATTATATACAAGGAAATTTCCTCCAATTTCTTAAAAAATGTCTTGGCTCATGCTGATCTTAGATCTTATGTTTAAATGTTAAAATTAGCTTGTTAAAGTTTTGTGAATCTTACAACCATTAAAATGACATCTCTTATTTATTCAGATTTTCTTTTCTATCCTTAAATACTCTTCTCTAATTTTCTCTATACACACATTGCCATCTTTTGTTAAGTTTATTCATACCTCACTTGGGAGTATGTAAAGTCATTATCAAACTACAAATAATGATAATTACTCAAAAACTGTTAACTGCCGTAAGCAAAGTGCATATGTTATATTCTGCTAGTTTTTCATGTTGCGTAAGAAGCTTTTGAGTTTTGCTTGTGGGTTTTGTGTGTAAGAATACTTGTTTCACTTTCTTTTATTCACAATGAGCTTTATGTGAATTTTCTTGAATTTGCTTCTAGTTTTAATGTATATTTATCAGTTTATGAATGTAATCTTCAATTTCTAATTTCCTAAGACAGAGGAGCCTGGCGCAGTGCAGTCCGTGGGGTTGCAAAGTGTCAGACATGACTTAGTGACTGAACAACGACAGGATATGACACCTTGAATGAATGTTAAATTGTTCAAACCTATTCTTTTGTACCTTTTTAAAACATATTAGTATTGTAAGTTTCCATGTTACTATACTCTCCACACATCTCACCCTCTTCTCCCCTCCCCCGTGTCCATAAGTCTGTTCTCTGTGTCTGTTTCTCCATTGCTGCCTTGCAAATAAATTCATCATTACTATCTTCCTAGATTCCATATATGTGCATTAGTATATGATATTTATCTTTCTCTTTCTGACTTACTTCACTCTGTATAATAGGTTCTAGGTTCATCCACCTTATTAGAACTGACTCAAATGCATTCCTTTTTGCAGTTGAGTAATATTCCATTGTGTGTATGTACCAAAACTTTTTTATCCATTCATCTGTCGGTGGACATCTAGGTTGCTTCCTTGTTCTAGATGGGAGAGGTGTTCAAGAGGGAGAGGACGTATGTACACCTATGGCTGATTCATACTGATATTGGACAGAAAACAACAAAATTCTGTAAAGCAATTATCCTTCAGTTAAAAAATAAATGTTTAAAGAAACATATTAGCATGATTCCATTTCTAGTTGGGTTTCCCAGGATGCAGATTCTGAGATGAAAATTTACATGTAGCAAGCTGCTCAGTCCTAGAATCATTATCTATGAGAAGAAGGGGAAAGAAGCAGGATTGGACGGAGGGAGAAGTTAGGCTGTGGTATAACCACAGGAATAGCATCAGCTAACTCTGCAAGAAGCTCCAAGCTAAGATGGAACGCTGTATCACGTTTTTCCTAAGTTAGTGCTAAGATGGAACGCTGTACCACGTTTTTCCTATGTTAGTGCCTGGGACCATGTCTCTACACTCCCTCCTGGACCAGTCATTTGCTGAAAATCATTCAGGTAAGAAAGGGCTTGACCATGGTCAAGGTGACTCCTTCAGCCAGTCATTTTGGAAAATGACCAGTGAGGCCTAGCTGACTGTAGCATTCCTGGGCACTAGGAAAACAGTCCTAAAGTCCAGAAGGAGTATTTAGTGGTACATCTCAGCATCAGTTAAATATATACGTCAATAATAAATGCTGTGGCATTGAACTTCCTCACATTACTGGGATAAACCATATTTGATCACAAACTGATTTTTATATACATATTTATAAATTTAGTTTGCAAATATTTTATCCTGTTGATTGCAGCCGAAAATAGAGAAACTCTCTACAGTCAGTGAAAACAAGACGTAAAGCTGACTGTGGTGCAGATTATGAGTTCCTTATTGCAAAATTCCAGGCTTAAATTGAAGAAAGTAGGGAAAACCACTAGGCAATTCAGGTATGACCTAAATCAAATCCCTTATAATTATATGGTATTTGGAGTTGATGAATAGATTCAGAGTGCCTGAAGACCTATGGACAAAGTTTTATAACACTGTTGAGGAGGCAGTGATCAAAACCATCCCAAGGAAAAAGAAATGGAAGAAGGAAAAATGGTTAACGGAGGAGACTTTACAAATAGCTGAGGAAAGAAGAGAAGTAAAAGTCAAGGCAGAAAAGAAAAGACTGAAAGCAGAATTCCAGAGAACAGCAATGAGAGATAAGAGGGCCTTCTTAAACAAACAATGTAAAGAAACAGAATAATAATAGAATGGGAAAGACTAGAGATCTCTTAAGAAAACCGGAGATATCAAGGAAATATATCATGCAAGGGCAGACACCATAAAGGACAGAAATGCTAAGGAAGCAGAAGAGATTAAGAAGAGGTGGCAAGAATACACAGAAGAACTCTACAACCAAGGGCTTTACGGCACAAGCTACTATGATGTCATCACTCACCTGGAGCCAGACGTCCTGCAGTGAGAAGTCAGGTGGGCCTTAGGAAGTCACTACAAACACAGCTAGTGGAGGTGATGGAATTCTAGCTGAGCTACTTGAAATCCTAAAAAGTGATGCTGTTAAAGTGCCACATCAATGTGTCAACAAATTTGAAAACTCAGCAGTGGCCACAGGACTGGAAAAGGTCAGTTTTCATTCCAATCCCAAAGAAAGACAATGCCAAAGAATGCTCAACCTACCGTTGGTTTGTGCTCATTTCAAATGCTAGCAAGGTTATGTTCAAAATCCTTCAAGCTAGGCTTCAACAGTATGTGTACTGAGAATTTCCAGATGTACAAGTTGGATTTAGAAAAGGCAGAGGAACCAGAGATTAAATTGCCAACACTGATTGGATCACTGAGAAAGCAAGGGAGTTCCAGAAATACATCCACTTCTGCCTTACTGACTATGCTAAAGCCTTTGACTCTTTGAATCACAGCAAAATCATTAAAGGGGTGGGAGTACCAGACCAGTTTATCTGTCTCTTGAGAAAACTGTATGTGGATCAAGAAGTAACAGTTAGAAATGGACACAGAATAATGAATTGGTTCAAAACTGGGAAACAAGTACAACAAGGCTGTATATTGTCACCCTGCTTATTTAACTTATATGCAGAGTACCTCATGCGAAATGCTGGGTAGAATGAATCGCAAGCTGGAACTCAGATTACAGGGGGAAGTTACCAACAACCTCAGATACACAGATAATACCACCCTAATGGAAGAAACTGCAGAGGAACTAAAGAGCCTATTGATAAAGGTGAAAGAAGAGAGTGAAAAATCTGACCTGAAACTCAACTCTAAAAGCAAACTAAGATCGTGGCATCTGGTCCCATCACTTTATGGCAAGCAGAAGGGGAAAAAGTGGAAGCAGTGACAAATTTTATTTTCTTGGGCTCCAAAATCACTATAGATGGTGGGTGCAGCCATGAAGTTAAAGAAGCGTGCTCCCTGGAAGGACAGCTATGAGGAACCTGGCGCATGATCAGTCTCCCGATTTGTCCAGCTCTGTGACTCCATGGACTCTAACCTACCATTCTCCTCTGTCCAAGGGGTTCTCCAGGCAAGAATACTGGAGGAAATGTTTCATGCAAATGCGTGATGCAAATGCTTGATGCAAAGGCTGAAAGATTAACAGCAAAGGGAGAAGGGGGCAGCAGAGGATGTGATGACTAGATAGCAACACCACCTCAATGGACATGAATTTGAGAACTCCAGGAGACAGCGGCAGACAGAGGAGTCTGGTGTGCTACAGTCCATGGGATTGCAAAGAGTCAGGACTCAGCAGCTGAGAAACAACAACAAATTTATACTGTCCTATAAACACTACTGAGTTTTATTTACAAATATTTAATTTCCTGAAAGTGAACTTATATTTATAAGTGATGTCACTGCACGTTTTATCTTCTCTTGGAATGTTTATTGGGTTCTTAGTATGTGGCATATATTATTAAGGTGCTCCACCTTCTGCATGCCACCCTGTCTACTCTTAACGAGGCCTGTGGCTGGCCCGATCTGTCAGTAACATGGCGTTACTCCTGATGCATTGAGGGACATGGCAGATACAGTCAAGATACTCTGAGTTCTTGCAGATCAGCATAACCCCAAGGTGAATTTGAGGCATTTTTTTTTTCTGGTAATCTGAGCAACACACCACAGCTTAATCTTTGATTTCAACCAATGAAACATTTTATGTGAAAACCCAGTACTGAGAACCTCAAGGTTGTTTAATGACAGAAGCTAAACTCCGGCTTCTATCACTCATTTTACAACACAAGACCTCCAAACCAGTCTTCCTCACCACTGTTCACATTCTGCCTGTGTAAACATGTGCCCCTGTTTGCATCTATCTATATATCTGCATTGGCTTTTATTATGTTTTGTGTTATTAGCATTTAGATTTAATGTAAGCATTAATTCATTTTACCATCTTGTCTTAAAATATCTGAGACATTTTAAATGATAAAAAATGTACCACTGCCTTAACTTTCACTGCAACAAATAATAGCTTCTATAACCTGATATAAAACTATTTAGTCAAGAAATAAAATAATCTAATAAATCTAATAAAGATATAAATCTAATAATTATTTCTTCATCTCTGCAACTTGGAGGTTCAACTTCTTTTCATAAACATTAATGTTTTAGGCTCTTTTACATATTTCCTTATTTAAACCTCTAAACAACCGTATAATATATATATCATTGTTCTATCATTTTAGAAGAAAGGAAATCAAAATATGGAGAAGTTAACATCTTTCAAGGCATGTAACTGTAATTTGTGAAGTAAAAGTTTAAACTTAAAGAATTCAAACTTCAGAACAGAACTCTTGGGGAGTGGTCAATTTGGAAGAGTAGGAAGGCCTTGAACTCACCGCCTCCGTGGGCACAGCAAAATTACAAGTACTCACAGAGCAGCTCTGCATAGAGTCATCTGAAGACCGGAAAAGATCTGCTACAAGAAAGTTACGAAGAAGGAGCCATAGAGATGTGAGGGGAGCGGCAGGAACACTCTACAGTCAAAACACATGCCCCTGGGTAGGCAGCCCATAAATGTGAAGATGATGATAATTGTAGAGGCTTTCCTCAAGGAGCGAGGGGCCCAGCCCCACATCAGGCTCCCCAGGCCAGGGTCTTGCACAAGGAAGACAAGTCAGAACATTTTGCTTTGAAGGCCAGTGGAGCTTAACTCAAGGAGACCCAGAGGGTTGCAGGATATAGACGCTCCACTCAGAGAGCACACACAAAATATCACATGCTCTGAGACCCAGGGCAGAAGCAGTGACTTAAAAGGGCCTAGTCAGACCCACTTGCTCATCTGGAGAACATCTTGGAGAGGCAGGAGCAATGAGGACACCCCCGCCCCAGGGGATACAGGGCTTTCCCTGACGGCTCAGTGGTAAACAACCCACCCACAAATGCAAGAGATGCGGGTTCAACCACAGGTTTGATTCCTAGGTCACAAGATCCCCTGAAGAAGGAAGTGGCAAACCACTCCAGTATTCCTGCCTGGGAAATCCCATGGACAGGGGAGCCCAAAGGGCTACCATCTACGGGGTCACAAAAGAGTCAGACACAATTTAGCTGCTAAACAACAACAATAACAGGGGATGTAGATATGTCAGAAGCCTTTGGAGGAGCTCATTCTGCCACTGGGACATTGGTGCTGGCAAGTGATATTTTTAAAGCCTCCCAAGAGTTCTGATCTAAACCAGCAAGGGGAAATCAATTAGTTACATACAAGGGAATTTCCATAAGAAGCAAAAGTGCTGCAAGCTAGGGACAGTAGTATGATAAAGTTGAAAAGGATAAAACCACAGTCAAGAATGTTTTATTCAGGAAGACTTATTAAGATTTGATGGAGATATCAAGAGTATCACAGAAAAGGAAAAGCTAAAAAGCTGTGCACCACCAAACCATCTTTATGAGAAATGCTAAAGGGACTTCTTTAAGAGGAAAAGCAAAGGCCCCATTTACGGGCGCAAGAATCACAAAAGAAAAAACTCACTGGGGAAGGCAAATATAGAGTAAATATAGTCTAGCAACACATAGTTAGTTGGAAGGTTAAACCACAGAAGTACTAAAAACATTATGTCCACGATACGGATACACAAAACAAAAATCCGTAAAATATGATTGTAAGGTCAGACCCCGGGGGCCGTGACGGGCTGCCCCACCTCTCCCTCCCGCCGGCGAGAAGGTCCCCAAAGACAGCACACTTCGCCGGGGGCCATGACGAGCCGCCCTCCCGTCTCCCGCCGCCGGGGAGGCCCTAACGGGGGAGGCTCCCGGACCCGGGGACCAGGACAGCACCCCGCGCCGCCAAAGCCGCCCGCATAGAAAGATCTGTCAGCCCGCGCCGCCGCGACCCGGCGACCCAGCCAAACCCCTTCCGCGAACAGCACAGCGTGCATATAGAGACCAACCTCCAGCGCGGCCGCGCGGGCTTCCGGGCCGGCCTCCTTCGGGTCCGGGAACCCCGCCCGGAGCGCGTCCCCAGTAAAGCCTGTTAAATACTCTTATGGGGTCCTGGTCATCTTTACCTAACAATGATGACAAAGGCGTAAATGTGGGTGAGAGAGTAAAAATGCACAGCTGTTAAAATGCACTTGAACTTAAGAAATCTGTGTTTGATTTCTTAAGTATATATACATATATATGTATGGAGAAGAAAATGGCAACCCACTCCAGTACTCTTGCCTGGAGAATTCTGTGGACAGAGGAGCCTGGCGGGCTACAGTCCACAGGGTCGCAAAGAGTCTGACATGATGAGCACGACTGAGAGACTAAACAACAGCACGTATGCATGTGCAGCCTGTCATCACTAAAGACCAAGCCTATCACAGACGCACTTAAGAAAAGAAAGAAAAGCATTCAAGCGCAGCACTACAGACCGCTATCAAATCACAAGGAAGAGAACATAAAAGGAGGAAAGACCAAAAGTGAACTATAAAACAACTGACTTTTAAAGGCAATAATAGATGCCTAGCAATGATTACTTCACGTGTAGATGGGTTAAATGTTCTAATCAAAGTACAGTGCCTAATAGAAAGAAAAATAAGACCCATACATATGCTGCCTACAAGAGACTCATTTCAGATGGAAAGAGGTAGTTGATGCAAATGAAAACATAAATACAAGATAGCAATACTTACATCAGACAAAATGGACTTTAAGACAAAGACTTAACAATAGACAAGGGCATTGCACAGTGATAAAAGGATGTATCCAATAAGAAAATATTACAAGTATGTATTCACTCAATATAGGGACACTTATTTGAAGTGAATATTGATAGACACAATGGGAGAATTTGGCAGAAACACAATAATAGTAAAAGTCTGTAATACCCTAACTGCATCCATGGATAGATCATTCAGACAAACAGATAGGAACACTAGCTTTAAACAACACATAAGTTCAAATGAGCTTCATAGATATACATGGAACGTTCCATACAAAAGCGGCAGAATATACATTCTTTATAATGCACATGCAGCTTGCTCTGAGATAGAACATAGCCTAGGTCACAAAACAAGTCTCAGTAAAGTTAAGAAGTCTGAAGTCATGTCAAGTATCTCTTTGGAGCACAAAGCTGTGAGACTACAAATAAATTACAAGAAAAAATATTGCAAAAGCATTAACACATGGAGGTTAATCAATACACTACTACACAAAACGTGAAATAAAAAAAATTAAAAATACCTGGAGGCAAATAAAAATGAAAACACAGTAATCCAAAATCTCTTAGATACAGCAAAAGCAGTTTGAAGAGAGAAGTTTCTAGTGATATAAACTTGCTTAAGGAAACAAGAAAAAATCTCAGATATAAAACATATTTTCTACACAAAGAGACCAGAAAAATGTCAAACAGAATCTAAATTAATAGAAGGAAGGAAATCATAAAGATTGGAGCTAAAATAAATAGAGACTAAAAGACAATAGAAAAGATAGATGGAACTAACAGGTGGTCCTCTGAAAAGATACAGTTGATTTACTTTTAGCCAGGCTCAAAAACTAGAAATATAGAGAGGGTCCAAATAAATAAAGTCATAGATGAAAAAGAAGTTACTAACAAAGACACCAAAATACAATAGGTCATAAGAGATTACTACAAACAAATAAATGCCAATAAAATGGACAACCTAAAAGAAATGGGCAAATTCCTAGAAATGTACAAACTCCTAAGAAATAATTAGGAAGAAATAGAAAATATGAACAGCTCAATTATCAGTAATGAAATTGAGTCAGTAATAACAAAAATAAAACTCCCAACAAACAAAAACTCAGGACTAGAGGGCTTTACAGGTGAATTCTACCAACATTTAGAAAACAATGTACAACTCTACTTCTGAAACTATTACAAAAATCTGCAGAGGAGGGAGTGCCTCCTAATGTGTTCTGTGAGGCCAGCATCACCTCAATAGTTAATCACAACAAAGATACCACAATAAGAAAATACAGGCCAATATCATTGAAGAACATAGATGCAAAAATCTTCAACAAAATGTTAGCGAAAAAAATTCTATAGTACTGTAAAAGAATCATATGATCAAGTGACATTTACCCCAAAGGTACAAGAATGGTTCAGTTCCATAGATCAATCAATGAGATATACCACATTAGCAAATAAAAAAACCATATGATCATCTTAATTGATTCTGGAAAGCTTTTGAAAAAATTCATATCTGTTTACAAAGAAAACTTTCAACAAATCTGGTATAGAGAGAACATACCTCAGCATAGCAATGGTGAATATGACTAACTCACAGAGAACATCTTACTCAAGTGCTGAAAATGTTATATTTTAAGATCAAGAACAAGACAAGGACACCTGTTCTTGCCATTTTTATTCAACAGAGGCTTGGAAGTTCTAGCCACAGTAATCAGACAAGACAAAAAAAGAAAGAAAGGAATCCAAATTGAAAAGGAGAAAGTAAAACTATAACTGTTTTTAGATAACATGATACTACACTTAGAGAATCCTAAAGATGCCACCAAACAACTACCGGAAAACTCATCAATGAATCTGGTAAAGTTGCAGGACACAAAATTAATATACAGAAATCTGTTGTATTTCTATACACTAACAATTAAGTATCAAAAAAGCAAATTAAGAGAACAATCTTATTCGTAATCATGTCAGAAAGAATAAGTTATCTGAAAATAAGCCCAACTAAGGAAGTAAAAGAAAAGTGAAAGTCTCTCAGTCGTCTTCGACACTTAGAAACTCCATGAACTGTACAGCCCACGGAATTCTCCAGGCCAGAATACTGAAGTGGGCAGCTTTTCCCTTCTTCAAGGGATCTTCCCAACCTAGGGATCAAACCCAGGTCTCCTGCATTGCAAGGGAAGCCCAAGAATACTGGAGTAGGTAGCCTATCCCTTCTCCAGGGGATCTTCCTGACCCAGGAATCAAACCGAGGTCTCCTGCATTGCAGGTGGTCAAAAAAAAGAAAAAAGTAAGATGCTGATGAAAGAAATTTAGGAAAACACAAACACATGGAAAGACATACCATGTTCTTAGATTGGATGAATTAATATTGTTAATATGACTATACTCTCTGTATATAGTGGAAGAACTCAGCCACTGTTTTTGAGTACATGACTCATTATAGATAGAGAATTCTTGACTGAGCATTTCAAAGGCTGGTTTGGGAGGGAAAACACAGATGCTATTGAACAATGCATCATTTTTCTCCTCCTACCACAGTCAAGTTAGATGAAGCCCGAAATGAAGCTCAAAGAAACAAGCACTAGTAATGTTTTTATGAGGAAAAGTCTTAATAGGTCCTGTGTGTGCTCAGCCACCAGTCACGTGTGACTCTCTGTGCCCCCATGGACTGTAGCCCACCAGGAGCCTCTGTCCATGGGATTTCCCAGCAAGAATACTAGAGTGGGTTGCCATTTCCTCTCCAGGGGATCTTCCCAAACCAGAGATTGAACTCACGTCTCCTGTATGGCAGTGGATTCTTGACCACTAAGCCATCTGAGCAGAGAAGGCAATGGCCCCCCACTCCAGTACCCTTGCCTGGAGAATCCCATGGGTGGAGGAGCCTGGTGGGCTGCAGTCCACGGGGTCGCACAGAGTCGGACACAACTGAAGCGACTCAGCAGCAGCAGCAGCAGCAAGCCATCTGGGAACTGGCAGTAAAACAACTAAATGAAAAAAAGGACACTTAAAAATCTGATTACCCAACCAACCCACCAAATTCTTAGTAACTGATATGAAGAAATCATTCAAAAGGCTGAACCAGTCATTTTCATGTGATATTATCTCAGTCCTGAAAAGCCTTAAAAAGGACTTCTGAACTTACTGCTGACTCCTGAGTAAAGCTACTGATTTGTACACAGAAATAAATGAAACATCTCCTTTCCCTCCCAAACTTGCTGCTTTCCGTATTCCCTGGCCCAGTTAAAAACTCCCTCCTTCTTTCAGTCATTCAAGGTGGAATCCAAAAATATTCTGCTTTAGTCGCACATGTAATAACCTACCAAATCTTGTTCGTCACACCTGTTCAAAGTCCTTCTCATGTGTCGATTAATTCTTATTCCCACCACCCCAGTTCCTGCCATCATCTTTTTTCACCTAGATTACACAACAGTTTGCTACGTGTTCTTAATTCTAGTTTTGAAGAAAAGATTTCTTGGGTTATAATTTCAGAAACCTGGGTTCTGTAATTTCCTGAGCTATCAGCTGATATGAGCCTCTTTTATTATCTATTAAGTAAAAGGATGAGATGCTCTCAAAATCCCTCTAAAAGATTATTATTTTTCCCCAGTTAAATTCTCTTCACGTTTCCTTTCATTATTGTCTCAAATATAGATCAAATATCAACTTCCTACTCAAATTCTTCATGCAGGAACTCGATATTGACAGAAAAAATTCAGCTTACTTAGAATGAGATTCAGCATTACTCAGTATCTGTACTCAACACACCTTCTCATCGTTTTCGGATACTTTTTTCCTCCGAGCACATGCAATCCAGAAATCGCTGCCTTGTGATCTGTTCACTTCTCAAATCTGCCCTACACCTTCCTTCTTCAACACGTTAACCCCGGGACTTCCCCGGTGGTCCAGTGGTTAAGAACCCAACTTCCTGGGCCAGGAAAGTGGGTTCACTCCCTGGTCAGGAGAACTCGGGTCCCACATGCGGTGGGATAACTAAGCTAGCTTGTCGCGACTACAGAGCCCATAAGCCACGACAAGGAGACTGCATACCACCGTGAAAAGCCCACGCGCCTCCATGAAGGCCCAGGGCAGCCGAAAATAGACACATAAATATTAAAAAGTACACCTACCCCTCTGAGTGAAGTCGCTCAGTCATGTCTGACTCTTCGTGACCCCATGGACTGCAGCCCACCAGGCTCCTCCATCCATGGGATTTTCCAGGCAAGAGCACTGGAGTGGGGTGCCATTGCCAAACACATGTAGGTGTCCTACCTACCCTTTCAAGAGTTATACCAATGCCATTTCCTCCTCCTCTTTGTATCCATCAAAATTCAAAATTATATTAGCTTCTCTTTAAATCTTGCTTAGTCTTATCAGATTTTGTTTTCTGAGTGGGAACAAGATAATTTATTATTTTTTTTATTTCTTATAGCATTACTGCTTTCCAGGGAAAATTATAATCATTAAAAAAAAAACTTATAGAAATAAATATTGCAACTCCTAATTTCTCTCATCCTCCTTTTTCTTTGCTTTTTATCATTCCATATTGCCTCTCATTTTAAATTTAAAATATTTTCTTTTTAAAATGTAAGTTATCTGTGTAGTGCTTATACTTTACTATACTTAAACATTATTTTCTCAGTCTACTATGCAATCAAATAAGATGCTAAATTCACATATGCTAAGGTCATTAATTTTCAAAGAGTTGGTGATATCCTTTCATGCTATTATAAGTAGTAATAGCTCAGTGGGTTTCACAGGAATATGGAAACGCAAGTGAGACTTGTTCACTCTGACTCTTTGAGACCCCCACGGACTATAGACTGTCAGGCTCCTGTCCATGGAATTATCCAGGCCAGAATACTGGAGTGGGTAGCCTTCCTTTTCTCCAGGGGATCTTTCCAACCCAGGGGTCAGACCCAGGTCTCCTGCATTGCAGTTGGATTCTTTACCATCTGAGGCACCAGGGAAGCCCAAGAATACTGAAACGGGTAGCCTATCCCTTCTCCGGGGGATCTTCCTGACTCCGGAATTGAACTGGGGTCTCCTGCATTACAGGTGGGTAGATGGATTCTTTACCAGCTGCACTATCAGGGAAGCCCAGATTACATTTGCCAAAATCTACTTTCAGTGAATACTGGGTAGAGTCTCACTGAGAGATACTATGAACAGCACTGCTATATAGATTCTTATACATGCCTTTTGGTACACTAATATCTTTTTGGAAAATATCTAGGAGTAGAAGAGGTCGACTGTAAGGTAAGGAGGTTAGAGAAGGCGAGGTTCAGAACAAGAACGAGACCGGCACTCTACAGGAACAGATCACGTTTAATGAGGTGAGAAGAGGCAGCAGTCAGATCAGCGAGCTGCCGCCCCAAGAAATGAGTAAGTATATGCAGGCATGTGTGTGGGAAGTTACTGTCTGAAGGGGGCCTGTTCTTCTCCAAGGTTGCTCTGAGTAGCCATCTCTTAAACGGCTGGGCAAGGAATTGTGTAGATCGACCAGAGGCTGGACCAGCTGGGAGCTGGGCGTAATCAACCATCATGTCCATTTTTTGATTCAGGTGAGAGGGTTCTTTGTTTTGCATAGAATGGTGGGGAGGGGAGTTTTAACTCCAGGCTTTTTTGAGCCATGTAATTTTCCTTCATCAATGATAAGGCAAGTTGATGTTCAATTTTAGTAAATATTATGAGATGGTGTTCCAAAATGGTTACACAAATGTACAGTCCTGCCAGTAGTTAATAAGACTCCCACTTGCTTAACATTCTTGCCGAAGTTGTGTGAACATCAGTCCACTAGATTTTAACAATTCAAATTCCAGTTTTCGTATCTGCCACTCAAGGGATGGCCCCTGGATCTCCTGGCTGTGATGGCCAATGAGACTTGGTCTCAGTAGACATAAAATACTGTAGCTTACAAGGAAGCATTTCTTTAAAGGCTAGGTTCTAAGCACTCAGACTAACGCCCCAGAGCTCAGGACAGAGGAAATATGTGAAAACACCCATTTCCTCATCTTTCTCTCAAAGGGACTTAGCTGTAAATTTTACAGCCTGCTGCCTGCAGGCTCAGCTTCTAATAAACTGGTGACTTCCGCTGCCCTCTCCCTTCCCACTCAGTCCGATGGTAAAGCCAGGTCACCGACATCTCTCTTGGAAAAGCTTGGACACATGTCTCAAGTGTTAGCTTTCATGGCTGCTGTCATAAAAAAACATTTTTCTGCTGACCTTGTCAGTCTGCTTTTGGAATCTCTACTTTATTACTTTAATCTGTATCTGGAATAATTCCATACTGTCTTCATTCAGTTCAGTTCAGTTCAGTTCAGTCATGTCCAACGCTTTAACTCTTTGCAATCCCGTCAGGCTTCCCTGTCCATCACCAACTCCCAGAGTTTTCTCAAACTCACGCCCATTGAGTCGGTGATGCCATCCAACCATCTCATCCTCTGTCATCCCCTTCTCCTCCTGCCTTTAATCTTTCAAGCATCAGGGTCTTTTCAAATGAGTCAGCTCTTCACATCAGGTGGCCAAAGTATTGGAGTTTCAGCTTCAGCCTCAGTCCTTCCAATGAAGATTCAGGACTGATTTCCTTTAGGATGGACTGGTTGGATCTCCTTGCTGTCCACAGGGTTCTCAAGAGTCTTCTCCAACACCACAGTGCAAAAGCATCAGTTCTTCCACGCTCAGCTTTCTTTATAGTCCAGCTCTCACATGCATACAGGACCACTGGGAAAACCATAGCTTTGACTAGATGGACATTTGTTGGCAAAGTAATGTCTCTGCTTTTTAATATGCTGTCTAGGTTGTCAGCTTTTCTTCCAAGGAGTAAGCGTTTTTTAATTTCATGGCTGCAGTCACCATCTGCAGTGATTTTGGAGCCCAGAAAAATGAAGTCTGTCACTGTTTCCTTTGCTTCCCCATCTATTTGCCATGAAGTGATGGGACCGGATGCCATGATCTTAGTTTTCTGAATGTTGAGCTTGAAGCCAACTTTTCACTCTCCTCTTTCACTTTCATCAAGAGTCTCTTTAGTTCTTCACTTTCTGCCATAAGGGTGGTGTCATCTGCATATCTGAGGTTATTGATAATTCTCCCAGCAATCTTGATTCCAGCTTGTGTTTCTTCCAGTCCAGCATTTCTCATGATGTATTCTGCATATAAGTTAAATAAGCAGGGTGAGAATTTACAGCCTTGACGTACTCCTTTGCCTATTTGGAACCAGTCTGTTGTTCCATGTCCAGTTCTAACTGTTGCTTCCTCACCTGCATACAGATTTCTCAAGAGGCAGGTCAGGTGGTCTGGTATTCCCGTGTCTTTCAGAATTTTCCACAGTTTATTGTGATACACACAGTCAAAGGCTTTGGCGTAGTCAATAAAGCAGAAGTAGATGTTTTTCTGGAACTCTCTTGCTTTTTCCATGATCCAGCGGATGTTGGCAATTAGATCTCTGGTTCCTCTGCCTACTGTCTTAATTAGTATCCTTTTACTAAATGTTAAATTTTCCTTTCACCCAAGAATTTTTGGTTCATACAAAATTGAAAGCCAATTTGTAATTTTCACACAGAAAAAGCATGATGTGATATTAATTGAGATTGCATTGAATTTATAAGTCCATTCATCGCAGAATAATGAATTTTTTTACAATATTAAGTTCTCACAAAGCGAACTACATTCCTTAAATCTCTGGATCTTATCAAATACATCACAGAGCAAAAGAGGCAACAGGGAAGCAGGAATCTGAGCCACAAAAAAGAGCATCGCAGGCACTGAAGGGGGCGAGATGGAGAGCCGCTGTCAAGGGCAAGCTGTGTCCTGAATGTCTCCTATATCACCTGATATAGTCTCTGGTTAGATCGGGTGGCCAATTCAGCATTCAGTTAGTTCTCCATTATCATAAAAAGATCAGTTAACTGGATATGAAACAGTGTTCAACAAAATCACTCATAAAAATAATGGAAAGACCTTAAAGGTATACTGATCAATTTAAAATGATAGCAATTTGAAGGACAAAGAACCTAAAATACTTATGCATCTAATTAAGAAAAAGAGAGTTTGCTTTTGAATAAATATGTGTTTGATATTTTTAAAATTGGATAGCAATACAAAGAATCATATTGATCCAATGATCTTTCCAAGCAATATGGCAGAAGTCCAATAACTAAATCAATTAAAATTATAAAAATTTAATGCAATATGTTTTTATGGGTATGACATTATTCTCAGTATTTGTCTGCATTTTTTTCATGCAAAGCCTTCCAATTGGAACAATTGTGATAAAAGTTTCAATTTAATGATATCTATAATAGTGCCATTTGTAGTGAAGCATATGGCATAATTAAAATACATCTAAACCCAAAGCTCCAAGAAATGAATTGTCTCATTAATAAAATGCCTCAGTAGTCTAAGAAGAGAAAAACATTCCATCAGAGTATGAGGAGATATGAAGTAAATATTACTGAGGATAGAGTTGAGTGGCTTTTTGGTTACTTGTGTCAATAGAAGATGACTTTCTGATTTCAATAGAAAATTAATCATAACATTTTGAAAATACTCATGTTATAGAGATTAATGTATATAAAAATTGCAGAGCTAAAAATGTTCCAAAAATGAGAATAAAGCTGTGTTTTCTTTATACACATGTTCTTTAAAATATATATATACGAAAAAGAACAAATAAAAATAATTATGGTAATAGAACCTAGGCATTTACATTAGTCTTTCAGAAGGGTGACTTTAAAAAACTATTATGAAAATTAAGATAAAAATTTCCCTGTGGGAACCTAAGAAAAGAAACAAAATATGAATATGAATGTTCACTCAATATAAAAAATATTACTTACAATAGTATGCTGCTGCTGCTGCTGCTGCTGCTAAGTCACTTCAGTCATGTCTGACTCTGTGCCACCCCAGAGACGGCAGCCCACCAGGCTCCCCCGTCCCTGGGATTCTCCAGGCAAGGACACTGGAATGGGTTGCCATTTCCTTCTCCAATGCATGAAAGTGAAAAGTGAAAGGGAAGTCGCTCAGTCATGTCCAATTCTTCGCTACCCCATGGACTGAAGCCCACCAGGCTCCTCCGTCCATGGGATTTTCCAGGCAAGAGTACTGGAGTGGGGTGCCATAGCCTTTTCCAACAATAGTGACTCCCAAAGTTTCCAAAGACCAGATCTTCCTCACAGATTTCAGTAACTACTGTTCCAAAGCATTCCATGTCCCTGTCTCACTTTGCTCACTATAATCTAAAAACCCTGACACTTTCTGATCTATTAACTCACCATGTATGTTCTGCTTTGCAATTACCAAGAGATACAGAAAATACAAAAATGATTAAGAGTATCACTAGGAATAATTGTTGAGAGATAACAGGAAGCTATAAAATTAAGATAGGTAGGAACAAATGAACAGAAAGCTATTTGCAAAATTCTGTAAATAGAGAAAATGAAATTACCTGTTTCTATATCATGATAAACTTACAAAATTCACTTGTATAATTATGCTTTTCATTTACCTAGAAGGTGATTCCTTTTATTCTCAATCAGCTAAATCTTACCTATTTTCCTGGTCTCAGAAAATACCCCTTGATCAGAAGTTTAGGTCCATCTAGTCAAAGCTATGGTTTTTCCAGTAGTCATATATGGATGTGAGAGTTGGACCATAAAGAAAGTTGAGTGCCAAAGAATTGATGCTTTTGAACTGTGGTGTTGGAGAACACTATTGAGAGTCCCTTGGACTGCAAGGAGATCCAACCAGTCCATCCTAAAGGAGATCGGTCCTGAATA
The DNA here is from genome assembly GCA_006410515.1 of Procapra przewalskii. Lineage (NCBI taxonomy): Eukaryota > Metazoa > Chordata > Mammalia > Artiodactyla > Bovidae > Procapra > Procapra przewalskii. Next base: position 1,823,635 of record SJYF01266286.1, on the reverse strand, counting down.
TTCATTAGAAGAACTGATGCTGAAGCTGAAACTCCAATACTTTGGACACCTGATTCAAAGAACTGACTCATTGGAAAAGACCCTGATGCTAGGAAAGATTGAAGACAGGAGAAGAGGATTACCGGGTTCCAGCCCCGGTGGATCCAGGGTGATTCGAAGGTGGAGACGGAGTAGGAAATACTTATTTAATTACAGATAGAGAGGGACTAGGAATTTAGCAGAGAAAAAGAGGCCGAATAACTTGGTTAACACAGTGTACCAATCACCACCTACATAGGCTGCAGGCGTCTTCCCGTTCTCACGAAGGAGAGGAGGCACTGAGCCCCCCCCCC
>SJYF01266286.1:1807021-1817980 GCA_006410515.1 Procapra przewalskii | reverse complement strand
GCTTTTGAATATACTATCTAGGTTGATCATAACTTTTCTTCCAAGGAGTAAGCGTCTTCTAATTTCATGGCTGCAGTCACCATCTGCAGTGATTTTGGAGCCCCCCCCAAAAAAATAAATAAATAAAGTCTGACACTGTTTCCACCGTTTCCCCATCTATTTCCCACGAACTGATAGGACCGGATGCCATGATCTTCGTTTTCTCAATGTTGAGCTTTAAGCCAGCTTTTTCACTCTCCTCTTTCACTTTCATCAAGAGGCTTTTTAGTTCTTCTTCACTTTCTGCCATAAGGGTGGTGTCATCTGTATATCTGAGGTGATTGATGTTTCTCCTGGCAATCTCAATTCGAGCTTGTGTTTCTTCCAGTCCAGCGTTTCTCATGATGTACTCTGCACAGAATTTAAATAAGCAGGGTGACAATATACAGCCTTGACGTACTTCTTTCCTATTTGGAACCAATCTGTTGTTCCATGTCCAATTCTAACTGTTGCTTCCTGACCTGCATATAGGTTTCTCAGGAGGCAGGTCAGGTGACCTGGTATTCCCTTCTCTTTAAGAATTTTCCACAGTTTATTGTTATCTACACAGTCAAAGGCTTTGGCATAGTCAATAAAGCAGAAGTAGATGTTTTTCTGGAACTCTCTTGCTTTTTCCATGATCCAGTGGATGTTGGCAATTTGATCCCTGGGTGCTCTGCCTTTTCTAAAACCAGCTTGATCATCAGGGAGTTCACGGTTCATGTATTGCTGAAGCCTGGCTTGGAGAATTTTGAGCATTACTTTACTAGCATGTAAGATGAGTGCAATTGTGCGGTAGTTTGAGCATTCTTTNNNNCTTTGGCATTGCCTTTCTTTGGGATTGGAATGAAAACTGACCTTTTCCAGTCCTGTGGCCACTGCTGAGTTTTCCAAATTTGCTGGCATACTTAGTGCAGCACTTTCACAGCATCATCTTTCAGGATTTGAAGCAGCTCAACTGGAATTCCATCATCTCCACTAACTTTGTTCGTAGTGATGCTTTCTAAGGCCCACTTGACTTCACATTCCAGGATGTCTGGCTCTAGATGAGTGATCACATCATCATGATTATCTGGGTCATGAAGATNNNTACAGTTCTTCTGTGTATTCTTGCCACCTCTTCTTAATATCTTCTGCTTCTGTTAGGTCCATACCATTTCTGTCCTTTATCAAGCCCATCTTTGCATGAAATGTTCCCTTGGAATCTCTAATTTTCTTGAAGAGATGTCTAGTCTTTCCCATTCTGTTGTTTTCCTCTATTTCTTTGCATTGATCACTGAGGAAGGCTTTCTTATCTCTTCTTGCTATTCTTTGGAACTCTGTATTCAGGTGCTTATATCTTTCCTTTTCTCCTTTGCTTTTCACCTCTCTTCTTTTCACAGCTATCTGTAAGGCCTTCCCAGACATCCATTTGCTTTTTTGCATTTCTTTTTCATGGGGATGGTCTTGATCCCTGTCTCCTGTACAATATCATGAACCTCCGTCCATAGTTCATCCGGCACTCTATCAGATCTAGTCCCTGAAATCTATTTCTCACTTCCACTGTATAATCATAAGGGATTTGATTGAGGTCATACCTGAATGTTCTGCCCTCTTCCAAATTATCAACCATCATTAAACTAAATTACAAGTTAGATTTTGTCCCTCAAGGTTTTTACCATATTCTGTTTCTTGTAGGATGAGATTTTTAAACTCCTCCCCTAAGTGTTGAGTCTTCATAGTCACACATTTGCAGATGTATCCATTGCTGCTCCTTCATAATATTCTATTTTCTAGCCACTTGGAACTTCTAAACATTGTTCACTGTTCAAATATATGTTCCCTCTTACACCGCAGTGATTTTAATGGTCGTCTTCTCTCATACTGGACTTCCCTTTCCTCCTTTGCTCCTTATGTGCCTATTAATATTTGCTCAGTTTTTCAAGGCTGAGCTTAATGCTGATGCCCTGAGCCTTTGTCTTTCTTCACTTTGCCTTTTTTTCTTTCTCTTAAGTTCTCTTTATTTATGTTAACTTCATTATTTTGAGACAGTCTCACACATTCAAGTGCAAGATGCTTAAGAAATGAGTTTCTAGATAAATGTCTTCTCTAAATAAAATGTAACCCAATCACACCTATTCAAAATATCTTTTGAATTAAATATTTCCTTTGTTACAGCAGAGAGAAAATTTAAAGCTTGTCAAAAGACAAAGGATATTATAGAAAATTTTTATGACTCCTGTAATTAGTATATGAAAAAATGGTTTTGAAAATTCAGATCAAAGGTTGAATCTTCTGTTGCATAGAAACAGTTTCATGGGATAAAATATATGGAAAGACATTTAAAATATCCAAATGTGACTTCTACTGACAAAGTAATACTAATTTCTTTGGATGAGAGATTTTCAGATATGCTGTAATTTACTTTTTAATCTACATAGTCCTGGCATTATATACCTACAATAGAAGGAAATTACCACTAGAATATAAGCTCAAAAAGATCATTTTTGTTCACTAATGTATTCCAATCATCCAGTACAGTGCCTGACATAGAACAGGCACTGAGTAACTAGCTATGTGAAGGAATTACTGGATAAGTGGATAACTTAGGGGTGATTCTTACTTATTGGGGACATTGAATCAGGAAGAATAAAGCCAATACATCCATGAAGTGACAAATCTGTGAGATTAAAGGATAGTAACAGATAAATGCAATATTTGCACCGGACTTCCTTCTGATATGCTTACAAATGGTTCACTTGTATGAAATCACAACAGGATACTGATTTGCCCTTGAGAGAAGTAGTCAATGGAATGAACTCGTAGGTTCCAGAGACTGCATATGATTCTTCTTCCACAGCTATTAGTGATAACACCACTAGACATACACTTAGCATAACTACATAAAGTCAGTTCCTCACCCCAACTCTCCACAAATTTGTAGACAATTAAAGGTCATCATTTTAATCTATTAAGTCTTTAAAGTCAATCAAGTTATCTTTTTATATTATTCTGTTTTCTTTCACATTGCTGTTGTATATGCATTACTATAAAATTTAGAGACTACTTTTCGTGAGATGGTGATAAACAGGGAGGCCTAGCATGCTACAATTCATGGGGTCGCAATGAGTCGGACACGACTGAGCGACTGAACTGAACTGAATAATGATTTAATTTTTATCTTTTTTAAGTAAAACAAAGGAAGTTGAATTTGATTTTTTAAATTCAGACTAGGTATTGTTGGTATAGAAGGAATATAATAATTTTTATATCTATTTTATGTTTAACTGTTATTCTTTGTATCCTGAAAATAATAATAGTGATAATAGTAATATCTAAAGTATAATTATAATAGAATAACGATACCAGGTCACAGCATATCAGCCTCATACTTATTGTTTAAGGCGTATCATCTCGTTTAAACCTCTCAAAGTGAAAGACAGGCACCAGTAGCATGCTCAGTTTAACCCATGAAAAATGAGATTTATAAAAGCGGAGCTATTATCTACTTCAATGATTAATGTAAAACAATTTTCCAAGACAGCAAATAGCCCTGTGAGATGCCAGACCTCAAGCGCGTGCTCGTCCTCATGTAAACTACATGATGCTACACGCATTCTTCCAGTTTTTCTGACAATTCTGCCGCCCAAATTTCTATAGATAATTTGTTTGTAAATAACAAAAATGCTGTCTCCCTTTTAATGTGGACTAGCCAAACTAGCCTGTTAAACAGATTCAAACCAAACACAAAGCATGATGAAGATTTTGACTCTGAGATTATATATTGTATATAGTTTTATTGGGTCAAAGCAAAAATTCTGGTCTTTTGAGGCAGAAATGATAATTAGAGTCAATTAAATTACACATGTAGATAGTTAAATATATTTCCATTTAGACTTGCTAGAATGAAAGATTTGATTAAAAAATTTCCTAGCATTGATCTATTCTTGCATTCATGAAATAAACCCCACTGGCTATGATGAATTAAGTTCTTTAAATACAGCTGGATATCATTTGCTGATAATTTACTTTCTATTTTTTCATCTATATTCATAATTGAGATTGATATTTTCTTTCTTACTCTTTGTTAGGTCTTTTTATCAGCATTGCAAGATAGCTTTTCGTCTTTCTCTATGCTCTGGAAACATTTAAATAGGCTGAAAATTACCTGTTTCTTGAGGATTTGGAAAAAAGTGTCTGATTAAATGATCTGATTTCAGTCTTTTAGGGGATAGGGCAATATTCTCATTTAGTTCAGCTTTATCAGGTTTTCTATAATGACTTTGCCAACACTGATATTTTCTTGCTGATTTATCTATCTCACAAAAAGAACCTTGAGATTACTGAGGCTTTTACAGAATGCATTCATTTTCACACTTCTTCTGCCTCTATTTTCATGCACTTTCTGTGCGAAGTGATCGCCAACAATATCTTGGACATCTGTCCGGTAGTTTCCCATCAGTGAACCTCACCTTCCAAAGCCAAGTACAGCCACTGCCTCTCTTCCCATCCCTGCCACTATGGTGCTGGTTAGGCAAGAAGTTAGCAGAGAGCAAGGAGAAGCAACCCTTTCAGCTAGACATCCAACGGCTACCCAATCCCGTCAAGCAGTTTACCAGCTCTGCCCCTACTACGTCCCCAGCAGCAAAGAGTCAGGGGCCAGGAAATACCCCTGCTGCAGCCTGGCCAGACTTTCCCTCCTCTGGCACGTGTACACGCCTCCCACTGCTGCTGCTGAGTCACTTCAGTCGTGTCCGACACTGTGCGACCCCATAGACGGCAGCCCACCAGGCTCCGCTGTCCCTGGGATTCTCAAGGCAAGAGTACCGGAGTGGGGTGCCATTGCCTTCTCCAATGCATGAAAGTGAAAAGGGAAAGTGAAGTCACTCAGTCGTGCTCAGCTCTGAGCGACCCCATGGACTACAGCCCACCAGGCTCCTCCATCCATGGGATTGTCCAGGCAAGAGTACTGGAGTGGGCTGCCAGTGCCTTCTCCACACTTCACACTATCATATACCAAAGTGACCTTTGGTGGTCACTGGACTCATTAATTGCTCATAAATATTCCATGAATACATACATCTAATCATAACAGACTGAATTTCAGGAAGGACATGCACAGTAGAGCTTCTTGTTATATAATCTGCAGCTGGCAATCAAGGACCCTCCCAATTATGCAAATAACTTTGCCCTCAAAACTCTGCACCCCAGCCCTCCTGGTGACTGCTTCCCTTGGCGCAACCCACCTCTCTCTTGAGGTATCCTCTCTATCCTTTCTTTCCTTACCATCAGTAAACTTTCTTGCAACAGGTAAGACCTCAGATTATTCTTTGTATTCTTACCAAGAACCAACGCCCACAGGAGGAGTGTTCTCCAGATTCTCCTCCACTAACACTACTAGATTTCAGCTCTTCCAATCAAAGTACCCACAGAATTTTTTTAATTAATTTATTTTTTATTGAAGGATAATTGCTTTACAGAATTTTGCTGCTTTCTGTCAAACCTCAGCATCAATCAGTGATCAGCTCAATAGGTATATATATATCCCCTCCGTTTTGACCCTCCCTCCCATCTGCCTCCCCATCCCACCCCTCTAGGTTGATGCAGAGCCCCTGTTTGAGCTCCCCTAGTCGTGCAGCAAATTCCCATTGGCCATCTGTTTTAAACGTGGGACTGTAAGTTTCCATGTTACTCTCCATACATCTCACCCTCTCCTCCCCTCTCCCAGGTCCATAAGTCTATTCTCTATGTCTGTTTCTCATTGGTGTCCTGTAAATACATTCTCCAGTACTATATTCCAAGATTCTGTATATATGTGTTAGAATACGATATTTATCTTTCTCTTTCTGACTCACTTCACTCTGTATGATAGGTTCTAGGTTCACCCACCTCATTAGAACTGACTCAAACGCGTTCCTTTGTGTGGCTGAGTAATGTCCTCTTGTCTGTATGTACAGCAGCCTCTTCGTCCGTCCATCTGTCGATGGGCGTCTGGGCCGCGTCCACGTTCCAGCTGCTGCGAATGGCGCTGCAGTGAACAGCGGGGCGCAGGAGTCTCTCTCGGTTGTGGTTTCCTCGGGCTGTATGCCTGGGAGCGGGGTTGCGGGTCATATGGTGGTTCTATTCCTAGTTTTCTTAAGGAATCCCCATACCATCTTCCATAGTGGATGTATCAATTTACATTCCCACCAACAATGCAAGGGTTTCCCCTTTTCTCCACACCCTTTTCAGCACTTATGAAGGCCATTCTGACCGGTGTGAGGTGATATCTCATTGTAGTTTTGATCTGCATTTCTCTAATAATGAGTGATGTTGAGCGTCTTTTCATGTGTTTGTTAGCCATCTGTATATCTTCTTTGGGGCTTCGCTGGGAGACCAGGGTTCAATCCCTGGGTCGGGAAGATCCCCTGGAGAAGCACATGGCAACCCCACTTCAGTATTGTCTGTTTAGGTCTTTTCCCCACTTTTTGATTGTGTTGTTTGCTTATCTGGTATTGAATTGCATGAGCTGCTTGCATATTTTGGAAATTAATTCATCACTTGTTTCATTTGCTATTATTTTCTCCCCTTCTGAGGGCTGTGTTTTCTCCTTGCTTACAGTTTCCTTTGCTGTGCAAAAGCTTTTAAGTTTAATCAGCTCCCACTTGCTTGCTTTTGTTTTTATATCTGTTCCTCTAGGAGGTGGGTCATAGAGGATCTTGCTTTGATTTATGTCGAGTGTTCTGCCTATGCTTTCCTCTAAGAGTTTTAGAGTTTCTGCTCTTATATTAGGCCTTTAATCCATTTTGAGTTTCTCTTTGTGTGAGGCGTTAGGAAGCGTTTTAGTTTCATTCTCTTACAGGTATCTGTCCAGTTTCCCAGCACCACTTATTGAAGAGGCTGTCTTTGCCCCATTGCATATTCTTGCCTCCTGTGTCAGTAATAAGGCACCCATAGGTGCGTGGGTTTGTTTCTGGGCTTTCTGTGTTGTTCCATTGGTCTGTATTTCTGTTTTTGTGCCAGTACCATGCTGTGTTGATGACTGCAGCTTTGTAGTATATAACTTGGAAGTCAGGAAGCTTGATTTCTCCAGCTCCATTCTTCTTTCTCAAGACAGTTTTGGCCATTGGGGGAGTTTTGTGTTTCCATATGAATTATGAAATTTTTTTTTCTAGTTCTGTGAAAAACACCATTGGTAATTTGATAGGGATTGCATTAAATCTGTAGATTGTGTTTGGTAGTATAATCATTCTCACAATATTGATTCTTCCTATCCAGGAACATGGAATATCTCTCCATGTGCTTATGTCATCTTTGATTTCTTTCATTGGTATCTTATAATTTTCTGTGTACAGTTATTTCATCTCCTTAGGTAAGTTTATTCCTAGATATTTGATTCTTTTTGTTGCAATGGTGAGTGGGATTGATTTCTTAATTTCTCTTTCTGATGTTTCATTGTTAGTATATAGAAATGCAGTTGATCTCTAAAGTAGCCACAGGATTCTTATGTTTAGAAGCTATTTGCATAATAATCTAAGTCAGACATGAAAACCCCATATTACTAAAATGTTATGGATTGAATGTTTGTGTCTTCTAGCCTCCAAATTCATATGCTGAAACCTTAATCCCCTGCCCCCCTGCAATGTGGCTATATTTGGAGATGGGGCCTTTAAGGAAATAATTAAGGTTAAATGAAGTCATATTGGTGACTCTCAGTCGAATCAGATTAGTGTCCTATAAGAAATGACATCCACCTCTGCAAGCAAGGAAAAGAAGAACCTCACCAGGACCTGAACGGGCTGACACCCAGACCTTGGACTTCCAGCCTTCTGGGAGGTGAGAAATCAGTTTCTGTTGTTCAACGCATCCAGCCAGCGGCAATGGTAGCTCAAGAAAATAAACAAGAGTGAAAAGAAACACAGTAGAATAACCTGGAGCCCGCAGGAGCTGCGGGCAGCTTCTCCACAGAAAGAGAAAACCGCTCCTCTGGCCAATTCTGTCTGGTCATATTGCTGCAGCCTCTCTAAAGGTCCTGTGAGCAAGAGATATTTCACGGTAAATTTTTTCCTACTTAAGCAGGCTAGAACAAGCTACTTAAACAACCTACCCAAACAAGCTAGAGTGTCTTCTGATAAGACCTCTACCCACTACAAACTTGATTTATTTATTTAAGTATATTCATTTCTAATTTCTCAACATATTTTCTGCCATCAGAACTTCATATTTCACATTTCAAAAAGGCAGTACATGGGAGAGCAAACATTTTAAGCAGGCTATTTTGGCAGGTCCCCAAAAGATGCTCACATCCTCATGTCTAGAAACTGTGTGTTAGGCAATATGGCAAGAGAAATTAAGATTGTGAATAGAATTCCTTGACTTTAGGTGTATAGCAAAGTGATTCGGTTATACATATACATGTATCTATTTTTTTTTCAAATTCTTTTCCCATTTGGGCTATTACAGAATATTTTGGTTATCCATTCTGAATATAGCAGTATGTACATGCCAATCCCAAACTCCCGATCCACCCCTCCCTGCTCTGTTCCACACGGGTAACGGTACGCTGGTCCTCAATGTCTGTGAGCCTGTCTCTGTTTGGTAAATAAGCTCGCTTGCATCGTGTTTTAGATTCCACATGGAAGTGGCGTCATATGATATTTTCCTTCCTCTGTCTGACTTACCTCACTTGGTAAAATAATGTCCAGGTCCATCCCTGCCACTCCAAACGGCATTATTGTGTTCTTTTAATGGCTGAGTAATATTCCATTATATTCCACATCTTTTTTATCCAGTCCTCTGTCAATGGATATTTAGGCTGCTTCTGTGTCCTGACTACTGTACATAAGGTTGCAAGGAACATTGGTGGTGGATTACTTGCTAACTCGTGTCCGACTCTTTGTGACTCCAGGGCTGTAGCCCACCAGGCTTGTCTGTCTGTGGGATTTTCCAGGCAAGAGTACTGGGGTTTCCATTTCCTTCCCAAGGGATCTTTCTGACCCAGGGCTTGAATCAGGGTCTGCTGCACTGCCGGCAGATACTTTACTGACCATGCCATCTGCGAAGTGATGAACATTGGGTCCACCTCAACAAACTGAAGAATCAAACCCATGTGAGCACCACCCTGTCACCGCGTCCTCCACCTCCTCCCCCGCTGGGCAGCCGCTCGCCCCAGTCTCTGTGTCCACCCCCTCCCACCCGACGGTCTTGCACCCAGCTCTCTACCCCAGCACGCTCCTTCCTCCACGGGGTCCCAGGGGCGCCTCCCACCCCGGCAGTGTCCGGCCCCCCAGCCTCTGCCCCGGCCCCCTCATGCCTGGGCGGGCTTGCAGGCTCCACAGCCTCAGGCGCAGATGCTGGAGGGGGGCCCACATGCAGAGGCGGCACTGAGCAGAGCTGAGCCCCTGGGCCATGCAACGAAGGAGGAAAAGCTGAAATCTCTCCTCACAGCTGCGAACACTGCAAATGTAGACCCCAGCTTTGCAAACTCAGCGCCTACGGATCTGAACAGACAACCGCTCCTGCAGCCTAGACGGGTCTAGCCTCAGCAGCTGAAGACCACGTGGGCACAAACACCGGGGGGTTCGCGCAAGTCAGAGTTGGAGCTGCCCCCACAGCACTCATAGCAGGTTCAGATCGTGATTACTGCAGCCCTGCAGTCCTTCAGTGGGCCTGCGCCGGGGGTGGAAAGAGCATCCGAGAGATCCCAGCGTGAACTGATGGTGGACCTACAGTCAAGGCGAGGCGGAGAGCAGCGCCAGCAGGAGCAACCTGAGAGCTGGACGGGGGTGAAAGGCGACACAGCAGAGAACAGCTCCAGAGGAGGGCTGGTCAGCGGTCTCCCCCGGTGGAGCTTGGCCTTGCACATCAGAAACGCAGCTAAGAAACGAATCTGGGGCCTCTCCTCCAACCGGGCGTCCCTGGTGGCTCAGATGGTAAAGAACCGCCTGCAGCGCAGGAGACCTGGGTTCGAGCCCTGGGCTGGGATGATCCCCTGGAGAAGGGAGCGGCTACCCTCTCCAGGATTCTGGCCTGGAGAGTTCCGTGGACTGTATAGTCCATGGGGTCGCAAAGAGTCGGACACGACTGAGTGCCTCTCGCTCCACTCACGACTCCAACACCTAGGGAGTAAGCCCTGCCCTCTTAGGGGCAGGGACACACACAGCACACAGTAGGCCCTGCTCCAGAGCCGGCTCACCACCGCATCGGCCATGCCTCCTCTACAGGGGCTGACAGCCAGCGCGCACTGAAGGGAGAGTCAGTAGAGGCCTACGCTGAAAACAGCTGCAGCGTGTCCGTCTGTGTGAGCAGTGCTCTCATCCACTGTGGTTTTTGTAACTAAGCTGTGTCTGACTCTTTGCGACCCCATGAACCGCAGCACGCCAGGCCTCCCTGTCCATCACCAACTCCTAGAGTTTGCTCAAACTCATGTCCATTGAGTCGGTGATGCCATCCAACCGTCTCATCTTCTGTCGCCCCCTTCTCCTCTTGGCTTAATCTCTCTTATCACATTTAATTGCTTTTTTTTAATGGTTTTAATTGCTGCTTTGACTAAACACTTGTTTGGGAAACTTTGTATCATCTGGTGACTCAGATGATAGAGAATCCACCTGCAATGCGGGAGACTGGGTTCAATTCCTGGTTCAGGAAGATCCTCTGGAGAAGGGAATGGCTATCCACTACAGTATTCCTGCCTGGAGAATCCCCATGGACAGAGGAGTGTGGCAGTTTTAAATCTAAGAATTGTTGTAATTTGTTGCTACTGATATTGATGACATTTAAACCTCTGATAATAATTTCCATCTGTATTGCACACAAATCAGAAAACGGGTCTTATATAATTGAACCATTAGTATATACACAAAATTTGCTTGAGATCTTATTGAATGAATACTCAATCTTCTCTGTTTCCACAATATTTAAACTTCTTAATAAATAATTTATATCCTACAAACCTACTTACAAATTTGCATCTGGTTATTCTGG
>SJYF01266286.1:1767772-1786104 GCA_006410515.1 Procapra przewalskii | reverse complement strand
TTTCGTGTAGTACTGGTATGAATAGAAAGTGGATTTGGTCTGTATATAACTAGAGATTATTATACTAAGTGAAATAAGTCAGACAAATATATATCACTCATATGTGGATCTAATTTTTAAAAATGATTCAAGTGAATTTATATTCAATACAGAGATAGATCTGCAGACATAGAAGACAAATTCACGGTTACCAAAGGGGAAGCCTGATGGAGAGCGATAAATCAGCAGCTTGGGATTAACTTGTGCAGAGTTAAAGTGAAAGTGTTAGTCACTCAGACACTCAGTCGTGCCTGACTCTGAGATCCCATGGACTGTAGCCCACCAGGCTCCTCTGTCCTTGCGATTCTCCAGGCGAGAATACTGGAGAGGCTTGCCATTCCCTCCCCAGGCGATTGTCCTGACCCAGGCATTGAGCCTGCGGCTCCTGCATCGCAGGCGGACCCTTTACTGTCTGAGCTACCAGGGAAATCACTATACAGAGAATAGACAACTAGATAGGACCTACTGTGTAGCACAGGGAATTCTATTCAGTATTCCACAATCACCTATAAAGAATCTGAAAATAAATATGTGCATATACATAACTGAATCACTGTACTCTACACCTGAAACTAACAGAACAATGTAAATCAGCTATATTCCAATGCCACTGAACAAAAGAAAACAGACTTAGCTCAATGGGAAGAATTTGGCAGTATCTAGCAAAACATTATGTGTGTTTACCCTTTGACCAAAAGATACCGTTTTAGGAATTTACCCTTAAGACACACTTCCAAAAATAAAATTAAAAGACATACTCCACATACAAGAGATTATATAAATAACTGTTTACCACAAAATGAAACAACCATACAGCTTTCACAAAACCATGAGGTAAATTTTTTTGAACGCATATGTAGTGCTAACCCTAACCCTAACCCTAATTTCAAGGAGAGGCTCTTTAAGCAAAAAAATAATAATAATAAATATCTAAAATTCACTTCTTTTTTGGATAAGAATGAATGAGAAGGAATAGTTAATAGGTATTGTCTAAATTTTGAAAAATAAATAAATATAGGAGGTGAAATCCTGAAGCTAATGAGACTAACAGTTGGCTGAGGGAGCATGACCAAAGCACAGAAAGGGACAGGAAAACACGGGTTCCTGCGGAAAACGCCGATGCCAGGGCTAAGGCAAGAAAAGAATAAGCCACAAAAGCCTTCTTGTCCCAGAAAGTGAGGAATTTATTTCAAAAGTTATAGGAATATATCGAAAGTATCCCGGAGCCAGCCTGATTAGGCCCCAGTGGCCACATGAGGGATGGTTTGGGTAGCAACATGAATAAGAACATAACACACTCCAAAAAAAAAAAAAGAAGGAAGCCAATAGCTCTATTTTTATTAAGTAAAAATAGTTACAAAGAGAGGAAAAAGAAAATCTCTTTCTGTGAATAAATATCAATGAACAAATATTGAAAAACATTACAGATTAAGGGGGAGTTCAGGTTAGGGGTGACATGTGCACCCGTGGCTGATTCATGTCGAGGTTTGGAAAAAAACACCACACTATTGCAAAGTAATTATCCTCCAATTAAAATAAAGTAATTAAATTTTTAAGAAGAAAATTAAATTTTATTTTTAAAATAAAGTAATTAAATTTTTTAAATTAAAATTTTAAGATATGTACTGTTTTTCACCAATCACAGTAATAACAGAAATAATCAATGGGTGCTAATAATATTAATGGATTTATGTAGAACTCGATATTCATAGGTTTCCCCCACAGGTAACTTATTAAAAAGAACTTGTACAATGAGTGAACCTGAGATAACCCTTAGCGAGGTGATCAAGCCATGTATCACCAAATAGCGGAAGAAACTGACATCATATTCTGAACAGAGGACACAAAAGTCACCTTCGTAGCATGTCTGGCAGAAGTGTTTCAGCTCAATCAGTTCACTGAGAACATTAGACGAATCCATTCTGAGGTGCTTTCTTCCAGTTTGGAACCATTTGAGTCTAATCATTTTCAGATATTGCTGAAATTCTGTCCCTCACTTCAATTAGTTGTAATAAATTTAGTTTTGATTTATTAGCAACACTTCTCTCGTAGCTCAGTTAAAGAATCTGCCTGCAATGCAGGAGACTCAGGTTTGACTCCTGGGTTGGGAAGATCCCCTGAAGAAGGAAACAGCAATCCCCTCCAGTATTCTTATCCTGGGAAATCCCATGGACAGGGAGCCTAGTGGTCTACAGCCCATAGGGTCCTAAGAGTCGCACACGACATAGTGATGGAACCACAACCATCATCACAAGCCTTTACTTTTATTAACAGACTAAGGGGAGTGACAGTGGGATGCAGTGTGTGTTCCTAATGTACTCAGGAGCATGAAATGTATCAAGAATTCCACTGGACTAATGGAGGAATTTGAATATGGACTATACTATCAAATAATTATTGTTTTCAAAGTTATATTTCCTGATTGGGATAACTTTATTTTGGTAATGTAGAAGAATATTCATGTTTTATGAAGGTCCATGATAAAGTATTGGAGAAAGACACAAGCATGATAAAATGTTATCCTTTGGTGCATGTACTATTCTTGCAATCCTTATATAGGTTTAAAATTTTTTAAATAAAAAATCAGTGCAGAGAACTAAATAGCAATATAAATACAATTATACTTTAAGGTGTTTTAAATTTCCTTAAAAATTAGTTTTCTAATATTTTAGCTTTGTTTACTTTTCCTTTTTTGTTTAAATTATTTCTATATTAATTGGCAAATTTAAATATATTTCTCAAAAATGATCTTAAAACTCTGGCATCTCAACTCAAAAGTGATTTTTATGTAGTCTTGGAAAAAGTCCCATAGCTATTTTTTGAGTTCTTTTAATTCATTAATGAGATATTGTTACCTCATTAACAGCAGAACCAAAATATTTCCAGCTTAGCATGTGTTAAATCACTAATGAGGACATATGCACACTGCTACATGCAAAACAGGCAACTGAAAAGCACCTACTGTATAGCACAGGAAATGCTGCCCAACATTCTGTAATGACCCATATGGAAAAATAATCTAAAAAAGAGTAGATATATGTATGCGTGTAACTGATTCATTTCGCTGTACATCTCACGCTAATATAACATTGCAATTCAACTGTACTCAAATAAAATTTTTTTTTTAAATCACGAGAAATGGTCTTTGACCAAAACGTAAAAGTATCACTTCTAAGCATCAGCAAGTCTTTCTTTTACTTACCCTGTATGACTCACTTAAAGGATAAAGCACACACACACTGTTTCCTGCTGATTAGAATTTGCTTCTAGCACAAACACACGAGAAAAATCACAAATGTTTCCAAAAACCCACAGAGCAATGTTGTTCTAACTTTGCAGAACATTACCAGAAACATCTATCTGAACCACAGGTACCTGGAATGGATGTCAGAAGACATCGCAAATTTTGAATTAACATGATTTCATCTTTTTCCTTCATTACGGAAACTGCTCACCTGTGAGGTGATCAGTTGCAGAGCACAGCTACCAAGATCATTTAAGCAAAACGAATATCTAGTTACCTGCTGCTAGTTGGACTGTGAAGAAAGCTGAGCACCAAAGAATTGATGCTTTGGAACTGTGGTGTTGGAGAAGACTCTTGAGCATCCCTTGGACTGCAAGGAGATCCAACCAGTCCATCCCAAAGGAAATCAGTCCTGGGTGTTCATTAGAATGACTGATGCTAAAGTTTGCTGAGTCTGAGTGAACTCCGAGAGCTGGTGATGGACAGGGAGGCCTGGCGTGCTGCGATTCATGGGGTCACAAAGAGTCAGACACGACTGAGCGACTGAACTGACTGACTGTCTGACTGAAGGTGCTTCAATTATGTCTCTGTGCGACCCCATGGACTGCAGCCCGCAGGGCTCCTCTGTCCATGGGATTCTCCAGGCAAGAAGACTGGAGTGGGTGCCATGCCCTCCTCCAGGGGATCTTCCCCACCCCGAGACTGAACCTGCATCTCTTGTATCTCTTGCATTGACAAGCAGGTTCTTTACCACTAGCACAACCTGGGAAGCCCAGAAATACCCAGTTCGATCTGTGAATTTTTGTGCTAAGGAGGTTTACAGAGAAACACAGAGGCTGGTTTGTGTTCGCAGAGGAGGTGTGAGGACAGAAGGTTTTGGAGCTCTCGTCACAATCACAGAAAGGATCCACAGGTATTGTCTGGCATACGAGAAACCTGACCCAGGGTGCTATAAAAAGCCAACCAACAGAGAATCAACCAACAGAAAACCTAGAGCCAATCCTAAGAAGTAAGCGGGGCAAGAAGCAGAAAGAGGGGACAGACCAAATTAAGAAAGACGTCTATATCTTCTGAGTATTTCAAAACTAATGCTTTATGACTTTCGTGACCTCACAAGCAAAAAAAATTAGAAAACAAAAAAGATTCAGCAGATGGTGGCATGGAGTTTGTAAAAATATTCTGCAAATTTAGTTCTGTCTCATGTCTGTGAGGGTTTCCCAGGTGGCACGGTGATAAAGTATCTGCCGGCCAACGCAGGAGACATAAGAGATGTGGGTTCGATCCCGGGTCAAGAAGGTCCCCTGGAATAGGAAATGGTGGCATACTCCAGTATTTCTTGCCTGGAAAATCTCATGGACAGAGGAGCCTGGTAGGCTACAGTCCACTAAGTTGCAAAGAGTTGAACATGATTGAGTGACTGAGCACACAAAAAAATTGAATTATCTCCTTAGCACATCATCCAAGCCCCGAATAAACTTGTGCTGGCTGAGTGGACAACTGAATGAGTAGAAAATGCCTCTCTAGGATTGCCTGTGCCAAGAGGACTTCTGTCCCTGATGCCACCAGTAAACACTCTTGAATCTAAGATTTATAAAAAGGGGCTCTATTGTGGTCAGAGTTCACTGCAAAAGTAAAAAGTACCACTTTCTTTTTCACATTCCTTTTACATGGATCCCATAAAATTGTTGACTTATGATATCAATGCCTAGTAGACAGTTTAATGAAGTAGCAATTTCAAATATATATTTTTAATCCCCGCTCCACTGCCCTCTGGCTCAAACACCTGGAACAAATAGAAGGGGGAAAGGGAAGCACTAGAGCTAATGGTCAACATGGTCAACACAGACACCACACTTGCTGCTTTTCGGTAATCTCCACCTAGTCTCGTGTTTATTTTTCTAACTCTTTCTTTGGATGAGTTTTTACTTGGAAGACGCCTTATATATCATGCTAAGAGGATACACAGGGCCACTAATCATAATCACATATAACTGACCTTATATGACTATTATTTATTTTCATGTCCAAATTCCCCTATCACAAGTGGTTTTATTAAATATTGGTTTTACCCTCACAATTAACAAAGTTCTGCCATTATAAGGCTCATGTTTCTATTTCTCCATTAGTAAAGAAATAATCTCTGAAAATGAGATTAGGACAAGTCTAGCAATAGACAATATGATATTTGCAAAGCTTTAAATGCCATTCATTTCTTCATGCAACTGTTCACTCAACAAATGAATGCTGATCATCAACTTTCAACCAGGTATTGACCATCAACTTTTTAAACTATAATTTTTTAGTAGAGACATATTTTGTCCAATGAAGTGACTTAGAATAGTGAAGCCATGTGTTGAATAGCAAACAGCACATTGGGAATACCACACCTTATAACAAAGTTTACTCAAGTGTGAAGTAGTAAAAGGGTCTCTGCCAAGGGTCTTCCTGGACACACTTAGTTCTTGGAAATCACCAGTTGTCTGTGACTATGATCTCTACTTCGTTAGTAAGTATGTTGCCCCCAATACATCCAGAAATGGGTTGGGATAGATCAGTGTTTTGAGATTCTTGCTGTAAATTCAATTTCAGTAAAAAAAAAATATATATATATATGATATATGGGAAGTAGAATGCCTTCTTCTGTGTTCAAAATAGGATGAAATTATAAGAAACATTTACTATAGGAATATTTTTCTAACTAAGCACAAAATTATTTCTCCAAGTGAAATGCCACCCATGTAGCCGCCCCGTGTAGCCGCCCCGTGCAGCCGCCCCGTGCAGCTGCCCCAGATTCCAGTCTGACACTCTAGACATGTTGGTTCAACACTTCCAAACCCCAAAATTCTGCACCACAGGAAAGTCAGACTCTCCTGCTGTATTCAAACAAATGTCTGTGATGACATTTTCATGGCGTTCTCTGCCTCAGTAACCCTTTCTAAGAGAACTGCCCCTTAAGTAGAATGTTAAATATTTTCTTTCAGCACTGGTAGAAATAGAAGTTATGAGCAACATTCACGATTCAGTAAGTTCTATTCACTAAAAAAGTAGAGTCAGGGCTTACATCACAGGAATACCGTTAATTTCCAGTGGAAGAGTGAGCATCACCATTTGGTCGTCCTACCAAAGAAGAGCTTTACTGACCCCCCTTCAGCAAGTCTCCGCCTCTATTCTGTTTTCTCTCTCTCTCTCTTTCCTTATCTTCTCGCCCACTCTCAACAGCTTTCTCTACAGCACAAAAGTGCTTTTTCTTTATCAGACAAAGCAATTAAGCATGCCTTTCTTTTAACTACTAAACAGACTGTTCAAATAGTCCTGTGAATGCTGGTCCCCACCTCTTATTGTGCAAGGAAACTCAATATGAAAACAGGTCAACTAGAGAATCATTTTTAGTTAAACTGGGGGTGAGCCCTGAGAAATCTACCTTCTCTCTCCAACTCCTTCATCCCCAGGGTTAAGTGAATTTCATGGAACTGCTTGAAAATAACTCCCTAAGAGGCTGTTCCACTACACTGCAAATCTGAAAGCTGCCATAACATGGGAGTGACATCATCTTGGATAAAAAAGCTTAAGCAGTGACTGCTGTGATTGCCCTGTTGTGCTCAGCAGTGTCTGACTCTTTGCGACCCCGCGGACTGTAGCCTGCCAAGTCCTCTGTCCAGGGATTTCCCAGGCTGGAATACTGGAGTGGGTGGCCGTTTCCCAGCCCAACCCACATCTCCTATGTCTCCTTTATTGGCAGGCAGATTCGGTACCACTGGTGCCACCTGGGGACCCCAAGCAGCCACATGAAGTGAACTGAAAGTCACTCAGTCGTGTCAGACTCTTTGCAACCCCATGGACCATACAGTCCATGGAATTCTCCAGAATACTGGCCTGGGTATCCTACCCCTTCTCCAGAGGATCTTCCTGGAACTGAACTGGGACCTCCTGCACTGCAGGCGGGTTCTTTACCATCTGAATTATGAGGCAAGCCCAACTGAGTTGAGGGAAGCAGTAGAATAGTTGATTAAAAATTGGTGAAAGCTCGTGATCTTTTATCTAGTCTTGCCAACATAGCCAACACACACACACAAAAAACACAAAATCCTGTAACTCTACTGAAATATTAGTGTGAACAAGATCAAATCCCCTAAAGACTTGAAAAACAAAACAAGAAAGTACAACAAATAAGAAAGAGCCAAGAAAAGAGGCCTTTCATATACGTATATTCAATGTTCACAAGTTCTAGTTAAGCACATTTTAGAGTTGAGGATATTGTACTTTTTATGATTCCTAAGAATCCATTCTCAGTACCACAAGCTATTTCTCTTTTTCCTTTGTTTATTCATTGAGTCTGACAGTTATTTTTCTTGTTTTAGTGAACTTGGAAAGTTAAAATTTTTATGATGCTCATCTCTAGCACTACTAACCATTAAAAAGGGAACACTTGTTGAGTGCTTTCAATGTGCTAGACATATCATCTCCATTTGAGAAAAGAGGAAAATAAAGAAGCTCATAAAGATTAAATAATTGCACGTATTTGCTTCTTACTAGGAGCAAACCATGCCCCTAGCAAGTTACAGAGCAGGAATGTGAACCCAGTTTGAAATCCAGGCATCTAAACCTGAGAGTGGAAATAGTTTAGAGACTTGCACTGATGTAGACTTTTACTCTGCTTTCCACTGAAGAAAAAGTTTGCCTCCTCCATGGTTTAATAGAAGAAGAAATCTGTAAATAGTTACAAAAATTTGATTCAATAAACTTTCAGGCACCCAGAAATAGCCAAATCTTATAATTACACAGTGATGAAAAGTACAGCAGACTATAAGGTATCCCACTTTAATTTCATAATTTCACTAACCTTGCGAGCAGACATTTCTATTATTTCTCTATTTTTGGCTGCACTGGGTCCTCACTGCTGCACTGGCTTCCTCCAGTTGAGATGAGCAGGGGCTCTTCTCTAGTTGCAGGGATGGGCTTCTCACGGCCACGGCTTCTCTTCTCTCAGAACACCACCCCAGGGCGTACAGACCGCAGTAGTTGGGGCACGCAGTGAAACAGATCTTACTCTCTGAGAAGGCCTTACAAATCACTGAGAAAAGAAGTAAAAGCAAAGGAGAAAAGGAAGGATATACCCATTTGAATGCAGAGTTCCAAAGAATAGCAAGGAGAGAGAAATAAGCCTTCCTCAGTGATCCATGCAAAGAACAGAAGAAAACAATAGAATGGGAAAGACTAGAGATCTCTTCAAGAAAATTACAGATACAAAGGGAACATTTCATGCAAAGATGGGTTCGATAAAGGACAGAAATGGTATGGACCTAACAGAAGCAGAGATATTAAGAAGAGGTGGCAAGAATACACGGAAGAACTGTACAAAAAGATCTTTATGGCCCAGATAACCACGATGGTGTGCTCACTCACCTAGAGCCAGACATGCTGGAATGTGAAGTCAAGAGGGCCTTAGGAAGCATCACTATGAACAAAGCTAATGGAGGTGATGGAGTTCCAGTTGAGCTATTTCAAATCCTAAATGATGATGCTGTGAAAGTGGTGCACTCATTATGCCAGCAAATTTGGAAAACTCAGTAATGGCCACAGGACTGGAAAAGGTTAGTTTTCATTCCAATCCTAAATAAAGGCAATGCCAGAGAATGTTCAGAATACTGCACAATTGCAGTCATCTCACATGCTAGCAAAGTAATGCTCAAAATTCTCCAAGCCAG
Organism: Procapra przewalskii; assembly: GCA_006410515.1. Lineage (NCBI taxonomy): Eukaryota > Metazoa > Chordata > Mammalia > Artiodactyla > Bovidae > Procapra > Procapra przewalskii. Next base: position 1,777,116 of record SJYF01266286.1, on the reverse strand, counting down.
GTTTCAACAGTACATGAACCATGAACTTCCAGAAGTTCAAGCTGGATTTAGAAAAAGCAGAAGAACCAGAGATCAAATTGCCAACATCCATCCTAAAGGAAATCAGTCCTGAATATTCATTGGAAGGATTGATACTGAAGCTGAAACTCCAATATTTTGGCTACCTGATGCGAAGAACTGACTCGTTTGAAAAGACCCTGATGCTGGGAAAGACTGAAGCAGGAGGAGAAGGGAATGGCAGAGGATGAGATGGTTGGATGGCGTCATCGACTCAACGGACGTGAGTTTGAGTAAACTCCAGGAGTTGGCGATGGACAGGTGTGCTAGAGTTCATGGGGTCTCGAAGAGTTGGACACGACTGAGTGACTGAACTGAAATGAACTTTTATAAAACGAAATTTGGTTACAGTCAGTAAGTCAAAGGAAATCCTCAGAATGGAAATCTAGCAGATATTTTTTTCTCTAGCTTGTTCCTTTCCCTTACAATTATACATGCTCAGCTGCATTTGTTATTTCATCTCTATCTCGCCCTTGGCTACGTGAATCTGTTTGGAAACACAGTGTGTACATTGATGGAGGGTGAGACAGTGCTTCTAGCTAGATTACCTTCTCCTGGCTGACATTTTCTTGCTGAGCATTAACATAACCCAGGCAGTTTTCTGCATATACTTAAAACATGCTATCTGGTCAGTGTGGAATACCCTTAAACTTACAGGTAGAGTTGTAAATATATTTACAAAGTTTATTTAATCATAGAAGTATGTCTTTTTGCTTCCGTTTATTCTCAACTTTTACATAAGCCTTGATCTTTTATAGTTAGAACAAAGAATAAGACGTAACTTTTGGCTTAAAATGCCGAAGAATTTTTAAAAATAAAAAGTAAACATGCAGTGGTGCTGATAATATGTGAAGTTTGGATATAGAAGAGACTTTCGTTTCCTGCAACATGATTTTAAGATTTCCTGAAAATCTTAGTAAGAAATAAAGATAGGTAAAACATAATAAGTAATATATGTAAAATAAAGTACAGAACATACACAATGAAATAAAACTCAGGATGGATTTACTAGGACAGAAAGGATAGCCCTAAGGGTTCTTCCCTGGTGGCTCAGATGGTAAAGCGTCTGCCTACAATGTGGGAGACCTGGGTTCGATCCCTGGGTTGGGAAGATCTCCTGGAGAAGGAAATGGCAACCCACTCCAGTACTCTTGCCTGGAAAATCCTATGAACAGAGGAGCCTGGTAGGCTACCGTCCATGGGGTCACAAAGAGTCGGACATGACTGAGTGACTTCACTCACTCACTCAAAGATCAGAAAGGAAAAGTAAATAACGATAAGAAAATATGTGAAATGATGCTGAGCCTTGCCAGTGCTTGCTATTCTGAGAGTGCTTGCTCAGTTCACTTCCGTTCAGTCACTCAGTCGTGTCTGACTCTTTGCGACCCCATGCCATGAATTGCAGCATGCCAGGCCTCCCTGTCCATCACCAACTCCTGGAGTTCACTCAGACTCACGTCCATCGAGTCAGTGATGCCATCCAGCCATCTCATCCTCTGTCGTCCCCTTCTCCTCCTGCCCTCAATCTTTCCCAGCATCAGAGTCTTTTCAAAAGAGTCAGTTCTTCGCATGAGGTGGCCAAAGTACTGGAGTTTCAGCTTTACCATCACTCCTTCCAAAGAAATCCCAGGGCTGATCTCCTTCAGAATGGACTGGGTGGATCTCCTTGCAGTCCAAGGGACTCTCAAGACTCTTCTCCAACACCACACTTCAAAAGCATCAATTCTTTGGTGCTCAGCCTTCTTCACAGTCCAACTCTCACATCCATACACGACCACAGAAAAAACCATAGCCTTGACTAGACAGACCTTAGTCGGCAAAGTAATGTCTCTTCTTTCGAATATGCTATCTAGCTGGGTCATAACTTTTCTTCCAAGGAGTAAGCATCTTTTAATTTCATGGCTGCAGTCACCATCAGCAGTGGGGCTCCAAAAAATAAAGTCTGACAGTGTTTCTCCATCTATTTCCCATGAAGTGATGGGACCAGATGCCATGATCTTCGTTTTCTGAATGTTGAGCTTTAAGCCAACTTTTTCATTCTCCTCTTTCACTTTCATCAAGAGGCTCGTTAGTTCCTCTTCACTTTCTGCCATAAGGGTGGTGTCATCTGCATTTCTGAGGTTATTGATATTTGTCCCAGCAATCTTGATTCCAGCTGTACTCTGCATAGAAGTTAAATAAGCAGGGTGACAATATACAGCCTTGATGTACCCCTTTTCCTATTTGGAACCAGTCTGTTGTTCCATGTCCAGTTCTAACTAGCTTTCTAGCCTGCATATAGTTTTCTCAAGAGGCAGGTCAGGTGGTCTGGTATTCCCATCTCTTTCAGAATTTTCCACAGTTTCTTGTGACCCACACAGTCAAAAGTTTGGGTTAACTAAGGGATTGAGTACCCTACACAGATTAGATGGAACCACCGTATGCATTTATAACATTTCCAAAACAGAAAACCTCACAACTAACCCCGATTTAAGACATCTAAAGATTGTGTGAAACCAAGAGTTAATTAGAAAAATGTTAATGAGCTTTCTCTTTTACTTTTCTGTGTACATGATTTTCACTTTGTTGGCCTGAGGCATCTTCAGTCTAGAGGGAGAATAGGATTTCTTACAGGGAAAATGCAAAGAAAAAGAGTATATGAATATTCAGTTTCTGGGAGGTAGAGTTACTCAGTGAGGCTATAGTAGTCTTTCAGATCAGCCTACTGTATTAAGATTTTTTCCCTCAAATATCCTGGTGGGCACCTTAACACATGAAAGCCCAAGACTGGTCTTTTCAAATCTTAGAATTAAGAGATCTCCTTTAGAAGGGCTCTTCCACCTAGACAAGAGAGAGAGAGACTTTTTTTTGTTTTTTTTTTTTAAGTAAAAGATTGCTTTTTCTAGCCTGTGGGTTGATAAGAAGAACAAGGGATTGATGTACACATCACTCATTTTCCTTCCTGAGCTTTGTTCTCAAGGTCGCTAGCAATCTGCAGGCCAGAGAGATGACCTCCTACTGAAGGACAGTGCAAGGATGCTCGTGGGACAGGACCGGCTGTCCTCCAGGTGTCACAGCCACATCAGCCCCTTCATGCGTACCTGCTGCTGCCACAGGAGGGAGGAAGGCGAGAGGGGGGCCAGTTCTCTACATGGGACAGATTAGAATATTGCATGTTGGCCAAAGTTTAAATGGTTTGGGCCTTTATTTATATTTCCTCCCATGAGGAAGTTCAAAATGATTTAAACACCAAATAAATTTAATTAAAACTTTCTCTGCACATTTGAGTACAGTGTAAGCTAAATTTTATGACCCAACTCCAATTGTAATGAAGATCACCAGNNNCAGACCAAGATATTTGATTTTTTTTTAAATCATGAAAATATCATTTGTCAAATCAATAACTAAGGATCAGCTTAGAGCCAGACACCTTAATGATATTAAGATTTTGATGATTATTCTGATGATTATATTCATATTGCGCTTTTCTTCTGAGAACTCCAAGTAATTTATACACTTTAACTCATCATTGCCTTCATGTTGAATGGAAAAAAAAAAAAGACAGAACAAAACAGAACCCATTTAGTCAGAAAAATACTTTAATTGTGTTGCCAGTCAGTAGCTTAGTCATAAAGAAATAATGCCTCTGATTTGCTGATCAGTGTCTGAAACTTCTATCCATTCACTTTTCTTCTTTTTATTAGTGTAAATATTTTTGTGAATAATTTGCAAATGGGAAGATTCAATTAAAGAATAAAATTGTTAATTTGAACAGTATTTCTATAGATGAATATTTAAAGGAAACAGAGAAAGACAAACACTGTGGGGCATCACTTATATGTGAAATCTAAAAAACCCAACAAACTAGTGAAAACAACCAAAGAAACAGGCTCACAGATGCAATGCACTGCTGGGAGCCAGCATGGGGAATCCCGTCCGTGGCAAAGGTCAGGAGGAAGAGGCCTGACAGGGCAAAGGCAAGATCAGGCCTCGAGGGTCCCCCTGGACTTCCTCGGGCATCTACCCCCAAACCAGAGTCTGACTGCCTTATTGTATTATGCCTGTCACCAACTCTTCTGACATTAACAGAGGGCTCTCCCCCACCACCTTTCTCTGGAAAAAGTTAACATAGAGCACCAGCTAATAGTCTGCATATAAAAGGAGTGTCTCCGCTCAAATCCCTCTGATGGCTCTCTAACTTGCCTGACAGGTTTCCGGACTTTTACAGCTACACATGTGATTGTTTACAGCTCCCCAACCACGAGAGGCATGGGAAACTTAAAATATCTTAAAGATATAGAGCCTTTTTAAAAGAGCTAAGAATTATATTTGTGAAGGGTTTCATTGTTGAGTTAATGATTGCCGCCAGGCCTCCATATCCTTTATCTTTTAGGCACCTGGAGATATTAATCCATGTAATTGGGATATAGAAAAGGAATATAGTAGTTTTGATGTTAGCAATACTAGACTTTTGAGTTAATGAATTTTCTCTTTGTTATAAATCACTGTACTCCTCCTTCCTTGTTATAAATTGCTGTACCCTTGCTATGTGAGAATGTAACCTTAATTGGTGCTTTCTGAGAGTGGCACCAGACTTTAGTAAGAAAAACACTTTTAGGGCAAATAAGTTTTCTGGTTGACAGACCCTTATCAGAAAAGGGCCATAAAATGCTAATAGGCCTCCTGGCCAGAAGATGATGTAAATCACCTAAGACCTGTGTATACAGCTAGGTATGCAGAGAGAAAGCCTGGTCTCGATAAGGATCAGGGCTTCTGACCCTGCATGACTTTGTATTATCCATTGATCTCTATGTACAACTTACAGTATAAAAGCTTTCCTGGAAAATAAAGAGAAGGACCAGTTTCTCAGAAATCTGGCTCCCCCCGTGTCTTCTTTTCTTATTCTCTTTTTCAGGCTGAATTCCCATCTGGAGCATAGAGGCTCGCCGTGTATACTTATTTGCCTGGGCTTCTAAGACCCACTCAAGAGGGAACCCAAGGTGGGGCACCCTCTGCTATTCATGCGGGTGCCTGCAGTCTACGTAGACGGTGCAAGTCTCTTGTCTCGGCGTTTTATTGGCTTTCTATGTAAAACAAGGAATACAGCCTCTTTTTCTCCTCTATTTTCTCTCCTCTCTCTCACTACACTATTCTTCCCTAATCTCTCTTTATATCTCTAATTAAATAATTCTTTCCTAATCGCAGACTCCATCCCTACTTCAAATTACCCTGGATCCACCAGAGCTGGACCCTGGTAGTGAACAAACTAGTGGTTATGGTGAGGCGGGGCGTGGGGCGGGGTGCAGGGGGAGATGGGGATAGGGCAAGAGAGTGGTAGAGCAGTAAGAGATACAAACTATTATATGTAAACATACACTTTAAAAAAGAAAAGAAATAAACATGTCTTTGTCCCAGCCCAAGCACTCCACTATACCAAAGGCTTTGACTATGTGGATCACAACAAACTGTGGAAAATTCTCAAAGAGATGGGAATACCAGACCACCTGACCTGCCTCTTGAGAAATCTGTATGCAGGCCAGAAAGCAACAGTTAGAACTGGACATGGAACAACAGACTGGTTCCAAGTAGGAAAAGGGGTACGTCAAGGCTGTATATAGTTACCCTGCTTATTTAACTTCTATGCAGAGTACAGCTGGAATCAAGATTGCTGGGACAAATATCAATAACCTCAGATATGCAGATGACACCACCCTTATGGCAGAAAGTGAAGAGGAACTAACGAGCCTCTTGATGAAAGTGAAAGAGGAGAGTGAAAAAGTTGGCTTAAAGCTCAACATTCAGAAAATGAAGATCATGGCATCCAATCCCATCACTTCATGGGAAATAGATGGAGAAACAGTGTCAGACTTTATTTTTTGGGGGTCCAAAATCAGTGCGGTTGGTGACTGCAGCCATGAAATTAAAAGACGCTTACTCCTTGGAAGGAAAACTATGATCAACCTAGATAGCATATTCAAAAGCAGAGACATTACTTTGCCAACTAAGGTCTGTCTAGTCAAGGCTATGGTTTTTCCAGTGGTCATGAATGGATGTGAGAGTTGGACTGTGAAGAAGGCTGAGCGCCAAAGAATTGATGCTTTTGAACTGCGGTGTTGGAGAAGACTCTTGAGAGTCCCTTGGACTGCAAGGAGATCCACCCAGTCCATTCTGAAGGAGAACAGCCCTGGGATTTCTTTGGAAGGAATGATGCTAAAGCTGAAACTCTAGTACTTTGGCCACCTCATGCGAAGAGATGACTCATCAGAAAAGACTCTGATGCTGGGAGGGATTGGGGGCAGGAGGAGAAGGGGACGACAGAGGATAAAATGGCTGGATGGCATCACTGACTCAATGGACATGAGTCTGAGTGAACTCCGGGAGTTGGTGGTGGACAGGGAGGCCTGGTGTGCTGCGATTCATGGGGTCACAAAGAGCTGGACACGACTGAGCAACTGAACTGAACTGAACTGAAGCATTCCACTTGGAGAAGGAAACGGCAACTCACTCCAGTATTTTTGCCTGGAGAATCCCATGGACAGAGGAGCCTGGCGGGCTACAGTCCATACGGTTGCAGAGAGTTGGACAGACGAAAGCAATTTAGCATGCATGCATACAACCACTCCACCAGCCACACGCAGACAGGGAAGTTTGGGTCAGTGCTAAGCGAAGCCTATGGCTCAGCTGTGGACCTTGCAGAGTCTTGATCCCCTGATCAAGAATTTAACCTCCTGTTCTGTGCTTCCAGGCCCCATGTCATAACACGGTCAGTGCTCCTTAACTAAAATACTAATTTACTTTTCCTCTGAGTCCGTGGCTCCCCTGAAATCATCAGGGCTTTTGATACATTCCTGGAGGTGAAAAACGACAGGAAAGAAAGAAGTCCTCCTAAAATGATTTAAGCAAAGAGTGAAATGGAGGTGGATGCATGAACCCAGAAGTTTCGAGCTTGAGAAAAAGCAGAGAATTTAACCATTTTGTGAGCTAATCAGAAGCAACTTTTTTAAAAATCTTTTTTTGACATTTAAATCATTTATTATTATTATTATTATTATTATTATTATTATTATTAATGCCTCACTTATGATTTTATCACCAGTCATCATTTGCAGTCTAAGTGAAATAGACAAACCCCTTAGCACAGTACACAGAAACCACTTGAAACGTTGAGCAAGTGATCTGATGGAAATTGCCAGCCTCCTCCATCCCAAACTGGCCTTCAATAAGTAAATATTTACTATGATACAGCGTGACCTTGGAAGTGGAAATATCACCTTTATTGACAATATAGGGCCACATTGGGCAGCTCCACTGAACACAAATAATACAGTCCCAAGATGAAACTGCAGCAGACATGCTAATACTCATCACCCTCCTCATCTCCCTTAGCACTGTCAGCTCCAACCTCCTAATCCTTCTCAAGGGCAGCCATGTCCTCAAGGGCCTCAGAAAACTCTCTTCCTCCATGCCCTCACCCACATACCAGTGAACAAAGGCACGCTTGGCATACATCAGGTCAAACTTGTGGTCCAGGCGAGCTCAGGCCTCAGCGATGGCTGTGGTGTTGCTCAGCATGCACACAGCTCGCTGTACTTTGGCCAGGTCTCCACCAGGTACCACAGTGGAGGCTGGTAGTTAATGCCAACCTTGAAGCCAGTGGGGCACCACTCCACAAACTGGACGCTGCGCTTGGTCTTCATGGCGGCAACGGCAGCACTGACGTCTTTGGGAACCACGTTGCCACGGTACAACAGGCAGCAGGCCATGTATTTACCAGGGCGACGGTCACGTTTCACCATCCGGTTGGCTGGCTCAAAGCAAGCATTGGTGCTCTCTGCTACAGAAAGCTGCTCGCGGTAGGCTTCCATCCTCCTTTCCTTTTGCTTTCTCTCCTTGGACTGCTCTGGGTCTCGGTTGCTGCTCGTGGCCCTTCTCTGGTTGCCGGGGCCGGGGCTGCTTGCTGGTTGCAGTGCACGGCTCCTGGCTGCCACGGCTTCTCTGGTTGCAGAGCTTAGTCGCTGGGGAGCGTGGGCTTCCCAGGGGCTACTGGTGGTGTCTCCTGGGGCCTAGAGTGTGCAGGCTTCAGGAGCTGTGGCTCATGGTCTTAGTGGATCCACAACATGTGGAATCTTCTCGGACCAGGACTGAACCCACGTTGGCAGATTCCTATCCACCGTGCCAGCAGGGGAGTCCCAAAAGCAAATTCTGCCCATAAAGCTGCACCACACGGTGTACAAGATCTTGAGTCTATGATTCTCCCCTAATTCATGTATGACCTTCCACTTTAAGTCTTACAAACTCCACTGAGCTGTAAGCTATGTCAGGCAGAGACGTCCTTATTCACCTTTAAATCCTCAGCTTCAGACTTGATGCTAGCCCCGTGATCAAATGAATGTTTTATGAATTATAATTCCATCTATTTTAATAATTATGAAACTCCAATACTTTGGCCACCTCATGCAAAGAACGGACTCATTGGAAAACACTGTGATGCTGGGAGGGATTTGGTGGCAGGAGGAGAAGGGGACGGCAGAGGATGAGATGGCTGGATGGCATCACCGACTCGACGGACTTGAGTTTGAGTGAACTCCGGGAGATGGTGAGGGACAGGGAGGCCTGGCGTGCTGCAGTTCATGGGGTCGCAAAGAGTCAGACACGACTGAGCGACTGAACTGAACTGAACTGAGAGATTATCATACAAATTGAATAATCAAAGACAAATATTTCATATATTTTATAATAATCTCTTCATTCTTTGAAGCCCACTGAAGCAGAATATTCCTAACCTCCTCTGGTTTGGTACTGGTCCACTCAAATACATTTTTGCTTAATTGAACTCTTAACATTTTTGATATGCCCCAGTTTATCTTTTAATAGTTCTGGTGTCAGAAGAGTAAACAAAAGGAAACCCTTGAAAGCCCCCAGGAGTAACATACACATATAGACATATGTAAACTTGCAGACAGATGCAGAGATCTTATAGCTTTAAAAAAAAAATAGCCTTGAGACAAGTTCAATAATGCAAATATCACTTAAGCATAAGAGAAAAGTTGGATCCAAACTGCTTCCGGTGGATAAAATAAGGTTACCTGATCAGATAACTAAAGTGACTACAAATGTCTGTGGGGAATACTTCTGGAAGTCATCAAAAACAGAAAATCCTTGATTTGTAATGTCACCAAACTCATCATGACACCTACTTAAAATTTAAAAATAAATAGTTCCCTGCAATGATGAAGACATAAAGAACAATTGTATTTATAGGAACAAAAGCTAATGTAAGAGAGACACATTAATAAGGCTAATAATAT
>SJYF01266286.1:1749611-1767758 GCA_006410515.1 Procapra przewalskii | reverse complement strand
GTGGTCAGGATCATAATGCAAGTTGAAAATAAATATAGCATGACAGGATTTTTCTAATGTTTTCCTTTCTGCTTTATAAATTTTTTTAATTACATAATTCTTTTTTAAAACAAAATCTCACAGTTTTCTTAAAATTGAGGTAGGTTAGGAAGACATAACTTAAAAGAAGAAAAAGATTCACATTCTATAGTAGATTAAATGTAAAAAGTAATAAACTTACCACATATAAGACTTTTAAATAATTGCTTGCCATGTTACTCCAAAAATGCAGTCTCATAAACTGGGCTGAACAAATTAAACAATATTGTTGCAGAAATTTGAAATGATCCACAGACTTAAAATTACATATATCTTCAAACATAGAGAAATATTTGTCTGGAAATTAGAAGTAATATTAGAAAGTAAATAATGAAAATTAAAAGACACTTACTCCTTGGAAGGAAAGTTATGATCAACCCAGATAGCACATTCAAAAGTAGAGACATTACTTTGCCAACAAAGGTCTGTCTAGTCAAGGCCATGGTTTTTCCAGTGGTCATGTATGGATGTGAGAGTTGGACTGTGAAGAAGGCTGAGCGCCGAAGAACTGATGTTTTTGAACTGTGGTGTTGGAGAAGACTCTTGAGAGTCCCTTGGACTGCAAGGAGATCCAACCAGTCCATCCTAAAGGAGACCAGTCCTGGGTGTTCTTTGGAAGGACTGATGCTGAAGGTGAAAATCCAATACTTTGGTCACCTCATGCGAAGAGCTGACTCATTGGAAAAGACTCTGATGCTGGGAGGGATTGGGGGCAGGAGGAGAAGGGGACGACAGAGGATGAGATGGCTGAATGGCATCACCGACTCGATGAACATGAGTTCAGGTGAGCTCCGGGAGCTGGTGATGGATCGGGAAGCCTGGCGTGCTGCGATTCATGGGGTCGCAAAGAGTCAGACATGACTGAGCCACTGAACTGAACTGAACTGAATGAAAATAAAGTGGTGCACTTTAATTAAAATTTGTCATAATTTGTAAATATTTTGCTGTATTCATTTATCTATGTTGCATGCAGAAGATGAATAATAGAAAATGTAAAAGAAATAAACCAAAGTCTGGGTTTTGTTAGTTATGGTTCAGAAAAATATAGTGAATCTCTCATTTTAGTTGTGAATACTGACTTTGGTATGAATCTGATCATATTCAAAGTTTTCCACCCAATGCTTCTGCATAGATTAGAACTAACATTAGTGCACTTTCATTGAAATTTATTGAATTTCATACATTTTAATACTTCAAACTATTGAATTTATGTTTTCAAGCCTTGTGCAACATTTCAACCAGAATAGCAGTCATCTGAGTACAGAGGCGCTGGTGATCTGGTTTAGTGCTTTATCCCTAACTCTTAGGGAAGGAATATGTCTGTATATGGTAGATACTCATTAAATATATGCTTCACAAAGGAATGTTTGGGATCTTTCTTATGGAAAGGTGTGTGAGATTATTTCTTTTCTGGAGCATTCCATGCCATAGAGTTGTTGAATTCATCTGACCTAGATTTTTAAACCAAGATCAAGTGAGATTTATAAAATGAGAATGATAACAATGATGATGTTGCCATCATTAAAATCATCAACAACTATGAGAAACAATTACTAAGGGAAAAGATTGTAGAGTTTACTATATTTTATTTTACTAGTCATTTTTCAAAGACTGTCCTATTTTAGTCATGCAGAAAATATTGTATTTATTTTAAATTAAAAAATAGAAATCCTGAGAGGCTAAGAAACTTACCCAAGGTCATGGGGTACACAAAGATAAAAGGAAGCCATCGCATCCAAACCTGTTTGCTTTTTATACTCTATCATATTCTTTCTCACTTTGGCATGTGTTAGTCAGTCCTCATGTACGACTCCCTATCCCAAGACCAAATGGACTGGGTTCTGCCAGGCTCCTCTGTCCATGGAATTCTCCAGGCAAAAATACTGGAGTGGGTGGCCATTCTCTTCTCCAGGGGATCTTCCTGGCCCAGGAATCAGATCTGGTCTCCCGCATTGTAGGCAGATTCTTTACTGTCTGAGCAACCAGGGAAACCCTGGCTCAGACAGTAAATATTTGGTATATTTATCACCAGTAATATTTACATGATTGCATAGTATTAATAGATATATTACTGGTTGATTATTCAATTCTAACACTGCTGAAGAGCTTTATTTTGACTTCACTTTCTTAAATTTTAATATAATATGCTTCAAACATACCATAAATATGGCAGAATCAATATCAAGCTTCAACACTAATTGGAATTTTTCTGTAATGGTTTCATCTATTCTCTTGTTTCTCTTTTATAATGTCTGCTGCTGTGTTTTCAAACAAATTCTAGACACTATGACATTTCTTTTGCCATTTCTTTTCTAAATGTTTCCAATAATATCTAAATAGAAATAAATGCTAACCTTTATTCATAACCATATGACATTTTCACACCTAAAATTTAAAAAGACTTCTTACTATTAGTTAATGTCCAGTCTATTTTCAAATCCTTCCTATTATCAAAGAAGTCTTTAGACAGTTAGAATATCCAAATCAGGACCTCAGCGAAGCGTACTGACTGCATTTGATTGTTCTGTCTCCCAAATTCTTTCAGACAGAGCAGGCTCATCTTGCTTTTAGGCCTCATATATTCTGTTGATGAGAACTCAGAAGGAAAGGCTTATACAGATTTAAGTTCAATTTTTTTGTGGGCAGAGTGAAACAAAGATGATCTCAAGGCTGGTGCTTTGTACGTTATATCACATCACATCATCATCACATAAAGTCTGGCTAATATTGACCAGTAGGCTGATTAGAAAAAGAAATAGAGAAATGAAACAAACTACTTTGCATATAATATTTGGTTGAAAAAGTACTTATTCACTACCCTGAAAATTGATTATTAAATAGAAAAAAATCAAATATTTACCCCTAATATAAATAAACTGTGTTTAAGGGCATGACCTATGTTGAATGGATGAGGAAGAGTTATTCTACAAAATCACTAGAAGAGTCCACTGGTAAGATGAATCTGGTTAATAACAGAGTTTTGTGGCACGTATCCTCTCATAAATATTTTCAATATTTCATATCCATTAAGCTCATGGATTAAGTTCTTCCACAGTCTACACAGTGAAGTCGCTCAGTCGTGTCCAACTCTTTGCGGCCCCATGGCCTGTAGCCTACCAGGCTCCTCTGTCCATGGGATTTTCCAGGCAATAGTCCTGGAGTGAATTGCCATTTCCTTCTCCAGGGGATCTTCCCAACCCAGGGATAGAACCCGGGTCTCCAGCTTTGTAGACAGGTGCTTTTCCGTCAGCCACCAGGACTGCTCTATAGACCTTCATAAAAAGCAGTTAACTTGAAATTCAGAAAAACTTTACCACAGAGATGTTCAAAATCAAATATTTAATCTAATTTCTTATATCACTTCCAGAATTGGATCTTAGATATATGCAACTGGTCATATACAAGTATTAATTTTGAATGATCATATACACTGGCCTATAAAGTTTTCGGATAGATTTTATTCACTTTTTTATCAGTGTACAACAAATATCATTATAAAGTTAGATATCTGAAGTAAAGCTAAAGCTGTGTGTCTGAAAAAAGTAACTTCCAGCATTAGAAACAAAAGGTAGAATGTAACCTTCTGTCTGACAATTATTCCTTTAATTGCAACCTCAGTCTCCTGCCAGAAATTCAAAAGCTGCATTTTTACCCACATGCAAGCATGTCACTGTATTGCATAATACTCCTATACAGTAATAGTGATATTCAGAAACAAGATAGATTCATTTCAAATCAAGAGAGTTCTTAAAGAATATACATACAGCCTAAATATCTGTGACTTAAGGTATTTGTGTCTCTCTTAGTCTAATTCAATTTTATATACAAATTACCCATTTCAAGAACAGATGCCAACGACTTTTACAGTGCACAGTCCCTTAAAGAGCAGGCTTATCTTTAATATCCTCACATTAAATTCACCATCTATAGACTGTATCTAAATCCTATCAGAAAGAGTAATATCTGTATGCGAATAAGGGTTTATTTAGATTCATAAGAAAAGCTTGAAGTCTTCCATTTTAAACTCAGTTTATTAGATTTCTTTCTATGCAGAAATGCCATGGGCTCCCTGAGGCAGGAACTGTTTCTAACTCATCATGAATCTCCAGGGCTTGGCACAGCAGAAGGATGTAATATTTATTTGCTGAATAAATGCATTTTAACATAGAAGACTTTCTTACTTGTCTGTGAAGAATGAAACTGCGTCTTGCCCATTCTTGCCTTTTGAATACTAAGCCCGGGCTCTTCTGATTTAGTCATTGTGCAAGTCTTGCCTTTCCAACAGAGACAGAGCTCTCGGTCCTATACGGCTGAGTCGTCTGTTCTTAGAATTGACTTTTGAGGGAAATTAAATGTAAGTTATGCTCAAGCCATCAAGGATGTGATGATTGGACAGTGACAGTTTTTGTAAAGATTATGTGTTCACACTGTCCTTGCTTTACTTTGTCAACATAAAATCAAATGTCTATTCCTATAGCTTTCTTATTTATATTTATTCTACTCTATTATCAGTCAAATAAGCAATTGAGTGCTTATTATTTTTTGTAGGTTTTAATGAGGTTTAACATGATTTTCACCAACTCAGTGGACGTGAGTTTGAGTGAACTCTGGGAGTTGGTGATGGACAGGGAGGCCTGGCGTGCTGCAATTCATGGGGTCGCAAAGAGTCAGACACAACTGAGCGACTGAAATGAACTGAACTGAACATGATTTTGTATGAATAAGCTATTTCACTTTTTTCTTTTTTCTGTATTTGTTATTTATATTTTTAATTCATAGAAATTGTCTAGTAATTTTCAGAATTATTCAATTTATTTCCTTATATTTTCTATTTATAAAATCTTCACACCTGCAATTACTTCCATACAATTACTCAGTCTCCTCTTCTTTCAAATTTATCTCCTGTCTTCCTTTGGTTTTATTTTTAAAATATTAAAGAATAATCATCAAGTAGCTTGTTTCCAGATTCCATGTGCTTCTGATTCACTATTAAGTAAAATATAGATTTTTGGCTAAACACCTATTATTTAAATATCCTATTGCTATTTTTCCAAGAGTTTTTATCTTTAAAGCATAAGAAATGAATGAAAGTTTGGGTTATCTTCTTAAATGATACATTATAATATGCATTTTTATCTCTTAATGTGATACGTATATGTGTCTGTTTCTGTGTACATATCCTTTATATTTTAGACAAATGAGCTATGTTTGAATTTTCTTGGGATAAATTCTGCTGCTAGGTTGAGATGGCTGATTACTTTTAGGAATAATTTACTTTTCTTCTATTTAGGAACTTCTCACTTAAATTCAGTATAAAAGAAGACACATTTTGTGAGTGTGTTTGTGTCTGTCCTGTCTGCCACATTCAAGTTAGAAGTATTTTTTTTTGTAATAAGGAAGACATAGTATATAAGCTAATCGGAAAACAGGCATATTCTTAAGGATTCCCCTCGTGTCACTGTTTTCCTGGAGACTTCAAGTCTTTTTTCAAATACTAAGTGAAAATCTCATTTGATGTTCATAACTCAAAGCCACAATGCCCGGTGTAAGTGGTTACCTAGTGTATATCTCCAGGATTTAATCTTTTCCCTGTGCTTAATTCCCTGTCCCTGAAGCATCAGATGTTTTCCTTGAAATGCTGACAACGGGGTCGGCGGGGATGTCTAAAGTCGTCAGGGAAATCTGCAGGGCCACCGGGCAGGGCTCTGATAACACAGTTCGAGAAAGAAGGCTGCAGATCCCCGGCGGCGCGGCCCGAGCTGCGTCCTCCCCGGGAGTGGCGGTGGCCCAGACAGACGCAGAAAGAGGCCGCAGCGTCTGCGCCGGAGGAAGCGTCTCGGATAATCCGAGAGGGTAACGTCCACACCGTGAGATTTCGCAGGAGACAGGATGCTGACAGTGTTTAAAACTATATAGTCTTGAAAGAGTGTTTGTTGACTATCTGTCAAATGGCACTGTGTCCAAAGCCGCAGTCCTTTCTGAAACTGTCTCTCCATACGCAGTCCTGTATGTGCTGCGCACGGCGCCAGCCGGCTCCCGTCCACGCTGTCCGCGCTGAGCTCGCGGTAGGCACGGTGCCCGCTGGAGGCTGCAAGCAAGCCCGAGGCTCCGAGGCCTGCAGGCGCGGTTCCTGTGCCCCCGCGGCCGGCGCGGGCCGCCGTCTCCCGGGTGGAGCCCGCGTGTGCAGAGCGCCCGGCGCCTCCAGCCAGCTCTGGGCCTCCCAGGGGTCAGTCTCAGCGCAGGGGCAGGAGCCGGGGCCCGGGGAGAGAGCCCAGCCGCGTCTCGGTGACTTACTCTTCGCCCACAACGGTAAAGCAGTGTTTCACGTGGGTGAACGACTGGGCTATTGATAGTCAAAGTCACTAATTTTACTCTCACCACACACTCTAATCAGTTCTTTCCACCATATATGTTTCTTAGAAGAGCACGGACTGAGACTTTTCAGGAAATAACGCATTGCATCCAATAGCATCTTTTCTATATACAATCTGTAATCTTTTTCAAAGTTACGTTTTACTACTAATAATTTAAAGTTCTTGATGGTTCCAGCTGACTTTTCTCCGTGGATCATAATGCTTTGTTATTCGATACACTGATGCATAGCATTATATTAGTTTCAAGAGCAGGACATAATGATTCGATATTTGCATAGACTGTGAAATGATGCCACCATAAGTCGAGTTAACACCCATCATCATGCATGCTTACAAAACAGGGTTTCTTGTGATGACAACTTTTAAGATCTACTTTCTTGGCAACTTTCAGATATAAAATATTCTTGACTGTAGTCACCGTGGTCAAAGGGCTTCCCTTGTGGCTCAGTTGGTAAAGAATCCGCCTGCAATGCAGTAGGCCTGGGTTCAGTCCCTGGGTTGGGAAGATCCCCTGGAGAAGGGAAAGGCTGCCCACTGCAGCGTTCTGGCCTGGAGAAGTCCGTGGACTGTATAGTCCTGGGGTCGCAGAGAGCAGACGCGACTGAGTGCCCTTCACCTTCGCTCCCCTGTAGCCACCTGCTGCCCATGGCGTCTGTCGTTTTTTCTTTAAATGCAGCTTTGTACCTCTCGACCCCCTTCACCCACTTCACTCATGTCTTCCTTCCCACCTTCCAGACTCATCCTAATTATTATTCAATGACAAAAGTCCAAGCATTCATTTATCTTCAGTACTTTTCCCACAGAGGAAATTATGATGATTCTTTCATGCCATTTGTATTTATTTTTAATCACATTCATGCTGGGATCATTAACAAAATATTTTAGATTATGGGAATTTGTTGACATTATTAGTAGATAAATCATCTAAAGCTAGAGAGAAAAATAAAAGTATCAAAAACCAACACGAAAAGAATAGCAACAGTGCATGCAAGCTTTTCCATTTTATCTGTGATACGACTAATGGTAATAGTATGGTTGTAGATTATTCAGCTAATGTTCTCTCTACACCAAAAAAAAAAAAAAGAAACATCAACAGAGAGAGACATAGAATAAATTTCCTTTCCTATTTTCCATTCTCTTCTGTGTCACTCCCCAGATTCTTTATTATAAAAAAATCACTCTGCAACTCCATTCCCTGCATTCCGTTGCCTTGAAAGTTAAATAATGCACAGTGGGACTCTATATTTTCAGAAAATGAAGGTCCTACACACTCAGCAAAAATGTATAACATTTTGCAGATCCCCTATCTTTAGCATTTTTGTGATTGCATTTTCTGATGTATTCCGAGAATATGCTTCTTACATATTAGGTTTCCTATCTCATCTCAGCCCTTATTTACATGAATAGATTTATGGCATTTAAAGTAGAAACTAGAAATTTAGCCCAATGTATTTCATCACATGTTATTTAACTCTGATACCTTGTCGTATCACATGTGTCAGAATAAATTCTGTTAGATGGGTTCTGTTTAAAAGACCCATTTTAAGTATTGGTACAGAGACAGGGGGTAGGGGAGGGGCAAACAAACAGAGAGACAAGGATTTTATTCCCATTTCAATATAAGATTATATTTAACGAAATTTTAGAGTTCATTTGGAATCATAGAACTAGCCAGGATAAGGAAAATGTCAGCACAATTAAAACACGTTTATTGACTTTACCTTCAAAAGTCACAAAGTAAAGTTTTCCAAGTGTGGACACTTTATCCTTATCTTTTAATACTTTTGTGACTGTGTTTAATCTTCTAAACTCAAGATGGGTAATTCTACATCCATTTCTCTGCTGTATCCAAGTCATCTTAGAATGTAATGGTAGGAAGGTGAAGAAATAAATTCTCTTTTCTTGAAGGACTTCATTGACCGCTCTATATAACGTCTCATTTCACCATGATGAAGTCGGTAGATGCTGTACTTGTTTTTGAAAGATGCAATTAATGTTGCCTTTGGACCAGGTGGTATATTGGAGAAGGAAAGGAGACTCCGAAGTAGGCAAAGGAGTGTGCCCTCAAAAACTTAAAAGATCATCAATGCTTCTGTGATATAATTTTGTCCATATTCCCCTTGCCAATTTCTTTTGACCTCTAATGAAATTACTCCTTGCTTTGAACTTCCTCTTCCAGCCCATCTTCCATGTACGTAATGAAGACATCTTTCAAATCTATAGATCCATATCACCGCTTTTTAAAAAATTTCCACATTTCCACCACATGAACAAAATAAACTGTTCACACAACCCTCCATTACATGCGGCACTTGGCAATCCGCCCCTTTCTCTCATTCTTTCATTCAATCAGTTAGCAAATATTTTAAATGTCTACACTGAGAAATTTTAGCATAATGATTTAGAAAACGGGCTTAGGAAGCAAACCATTATATTTTTTAAAGTTACTCTGCCTAACATCAGTGTAAAACTGAATCAGCAACCTAAACATCCCAAGCCTCTGCTTCATCACTTATGAAATGAAACAGGAATAAGCTCTACTATAAACCAGTATATGCGGACTAAATGAGACAATCGATGCAAATATATGGACTATAATGCCTAGTATTATGAGAGGACCTAGAAAATGCAGATTTTTGTGGTGTGATGGGCCTGGTTTCCAGTGGATCACTGGGTGTAACAGACTGCTGCTGCTGCTGCTAAGTCGCGTCAGTCATGTCCGACTCTGTGCGACCCCATAGATGGCAGCCCCCCAGGCTCCCCCGTCCCTGGGATTCTCCAGGCAAGAACACTGGAGTGGGGTGCCATTTCCTTCTCCAATGCATGAAAGGGAAAAGTGAAAGGGAAGTCGCTCAGTCGTGTCCAACTCTTAGCGACCCCATGGACTGCAGCCCACCAGGCTCCTCTGTCCATGGGATTTTCCAGGCAAGGGTACTGGAGTGGGGTGCCATTGCCTTCTCTGTGTAACAGACTAAAGAGAAGCAAAAATGGATGCCAGGAGTGGAGTGGGGTGAGGGCCCTTTCGTGACAGACAGGGCAAAAGGTGATGGTTAGTTTCGAGTAGAATCGTAGAGTGGAAATGGAGAGAAATGAGCATGTTCACAAAAAAGTTTGAATTTAACATGTAAGATTTGATGAGTGATTAGTTTTCTTTCTGGAATTAGGGAGGGGAGAGGTGAAGGATTATTTCCTTTTTTAAAAATCTGTGTGATAGGATGAAGAAGAACTAGACTTGAAGGGAAGCCAGAGCAGGTCGAGTGGGAGGCCCTGGACCCGGCCTTGCGCAGCTGGCTGAGTCTGACCTGCCCCCGACTCAGCAGAGGACGAGGCCGGCAGGCAGCACCTGCACGGAAAGGCGGAGCCGGCCTCACCGCTCGCCAGCCAGGCCCTGCGGGGGGTGGCCCAGCGACGCGGGTCCGGGAGCTTCCGGTGAGTTTTCAAACCTTGTCTCACTGCGGTTCCTCTTCTTTCTAGAATGTCCTTGCCCACTCTTCTTCACCTGGATCCCAAGTTGCCCTCTTCCTCAGCTGAACGGAAATCCCCTCTCGCAGGCCGTGTCGTAAGGAAGGCTGCCGGTCGGCAAGCCCATTTCCACCACAGTTCTCAGCCTCCCCTGAGGGTCCACGTGGCCCCTAACGCGCCCCTAGGTCTCATCTCCTCCCAAAAGACACCTCCAGGCCTTGCTGTCCTCAGCGGCCTGCTGCCGCAGAGAACCATCAACGGGCTCCAGGGTTCTAGGACACCCCAAAGGCATGGGAGATGAGCCTTCAGAACAGCAGTGAAAGGGCCCCATCGAAGACAGCAAATACACAGACACACGTGAGTAAGGGGGAAAGTCTGCCGTGTGAAGCCACTGATATTCTGGAACTGCCACAGTAACTAGCCCACCCTGAAACCTTACTGATTTTCCACAGCCATAGTCAATGCTCCTCTGTGTTCACAAAGCCCCATGACTTTGTCATTACATCATTATACTTTTCATTAGGGGTTCCACATTAGCTTACATGTCTGTGTCTCAAACACTATAGGCTCCAGGAAGGCAAATTCATGTTTTCTCTTCTTTTCATCCTTCCATCCTGACATGATTCCTGGAACACTTGGCTCTGAGTAAACATTTTTTTTAACTTAGGAAAATAAGTGAATTATTTAGTTCATCTATCCAAATTTTCCCCAAGACCTGGTTGATATCATAACACAACTATGCTTTACCAGGGTTTCAATTCTTTAATCATTTCTCAATTTACCATTTATATTTATCTCCTTGATCCTGTCTCTCAATTTCCATAATCCTCTTCAGCTGTTAGGAAAAAATTTAACTCTCTTCCAGGATATGGTGACTGGGCTTCCCTCATGGCCCATATGGTTAAGAATCTGCCTGCAATGCGGGAGACCCGGGTTTGATCCCTGGGTCAAGAAGACCCTCTGGAGAAGGAAATGGCAACCCACTCCAGTATTCTTGCCTGGAGAATCCCCTGGATGGAGGAGCCTGGTGGGCTACAGTCCATGGGGTCGCAAAGAGTTGGACATGACTAAGTGCCTAAAACTATGTCCTTATTAAGTAGATTTTTATATGTTAAAATTTACTTTTAGGACAATAACTCTTCCTTAGGAAATATCTTCATTTCAATGTTGTTTTTTTCTGTCCACGTTAACAAGCATTCTTACTTCCTTTCTATTTCAGTCAAAATAATGAGTATTTATCCTTTAGATAAAATTTGCCTTCTGCTTTTAGATTTGCAAAGCCATCCAATTAATTTTTTAAACGAACAACAAATTCTTCAGTCAAAAATATGGGAAACAAAAAGAACATTCTATTTTTCCTTAGCCTTGACGCCTTGCTGGCTTCTAAATCCAGCTTGGCATCTTCAAGTGCCATGAAATAATTAAAGAGATCACAGAAGGCTACCCCTCTCGTAGGCTAGGGAACAAAACATATCAGATCACCATATGTTACCCCTATACTTCAATGTAACCTTTTGAAAACTTGTAAATTTCCAACTTCAGCGTTTCTAAGCAACCACTTTAATATTTTCAGTCACAAATTGGACAAAGGCCCCAATGACAGCAGACAAAGAAAAATTTATGGAAAGAACCCTCGGAAATGCCAAGTGTACTCAAACATCAGGATAGGGAACATTTGCTTCCTCAAAGGATGCCCGCAGGGGACAGGTGGGCTCCAGTCTTTACAGGTATTGAAAGGTGTCTTTAATGGCAAATGCTTTAAATACCAATGATTTTTAAATGAAGTTTATCGCTAAGCTTTCTTCCTATTCTGTTCATATATTTATTGCTTAAAACATTTAAATGAATAAATGACTGAAGCATTTGGATATGAAAAAATCATTTGGCCCCAGATCTAATATTTTTCAAAGATAAAAATTTACAAGCATTTAAAATTTGTTTACTCATTTACTTATATAGTCATTATTGGGTAGAGACGTTTGAATTTCATGAATTTACAATATAGTATGAAGAACAGACACAGACTACTCAACTTTTAATTCTGTCTCCAAGAATTATCAAACGTTTAGTTATGAATTTCCCTTCAAGATATTTAGTAACCTGTGAAAACTTTGACATTAAGAAACACTGGTCCAAGGACCGGTGTTTGGAAATCAAGGATGTGGGCAAAGAACATGACCTCTAGAATTAGAATCATCTAGGTCTTAATTATAGTCTACAACTTATTAGTGGTGTAACCTAGCTGAGGCATTCAAACTCTCAGGCTTAAAATGGTGCTGATAATACCTATCTGAATTATTGTAATGATTAAATAAAGGTTTGAGCCACTGTTCATTAATGGTTACTATTTATGTATTACTGATTTGTACCACCCCTCTTAACTTTCTGTTATTTGGTGAACTAGTGTGAAAATTTTTTATTTCTCCAGGAAAAGAACTCTCAGCCTTTCTGAAAATACCAGTGTGAAATTTTTCAAGCAGCAGAAGAGCTTGTCAGGGCATGTGCGAGCCTCGTGTTTCCCCATCCCTCAGACATCCCGCTTCTGCGGTCATTTATTATACTCTCAGACATCAAAGATCTTTGGTCCCTCCATTTCCTTTTACTTTTCCAGAGACTCTCTGGCCTCAGCAGTAATCAAACTCACCGAGTGGTGAGTAGTGAACAGCAATGTCACAGATCCGGCAGGAATCTACACACAGAATCCTCTGCCAAAATCCTGTCCCGCTGCGGGCTGCGTGTTCCCGGAGCGACACAGCGATGCCTCTGGCCCTGAGCGCCTCGCCTCTGGCTCTTCTTCTCATGCGTGCAATTGTTTTATTAGCCGTGTGCCCCAGTAGATGTTAGCTTCCCTCTATTTATTATCACCCAGAAGCCAAAAGTTTATTCATTCAGGAACAAGGGAATACTTTCCTGAGCTTCTAATACAAGTTTGTATTTAGTTTGCAACTTTTCTCTGAAAAGTTTATACCTCCACTGAATATATTCTGTTAGTGACTGTTGTCTATGACTTGTGTAATGCTTTTGGCTTTTCAATACCTTTTCACATGAATTTCATTTGATCCCAAGAACATCTCAGCAAATTAGACTGGACAGGCACTATAAAACCTCAAGAGGATATGAGTAACACTTAAATGACTTACCCAGGGCCACAAAAGGTGTTAAGGTTTGACTTGGTCTCTTCCGCCAGTGAGTGTCTTTTCTAGCACATGATTACAAACTCTCTTAATAAAATAGTTCCAGATCAATAATAGAGATATTTTATAACATGCCTGGAATGTTTGGTATATTGTTTGTATATAGTTTCTAACAATTTAAATTTCTTTGCATTTTCAAGTTGTGTGAAAAGGCAGCAAACAAATGGACTGTAGCATAAATACTCATTTTGATTGCTGTCATGAAAACTATCCATTGAAAGCAGTTTTGATGAATCACGTAATCGCACAGCTTGTGGTTTTGTGACTTACGATAAGCAAGACATATTTGGTCTCTGTCATCATGTTTGGCAGACCTCACACCCCTGGAATTTCCTAATTGATGAGAACGATACAGGTGTTTTGGACAGTGGTGTTGGAGAAGACTCTTGAGAGTCCCTTGGATTGCAAGAAGATCCAACCAGTCCATCCTAAAGGAGATCAGTCTTAGGTGTTCATTGGAGGGACTGATGTTGAAGCTGAAACTCCAATACTTTGGCCACCTCATGCAAAGAGCTGACTCATTGGAAAAGACGCTGATGCTGGGAAAGATTGAGGGCAGGAGGAGAGGGGGACGACAGAGGATGAGATGGCTGGATGGCATCACTGATTCGATGGACATGGGTTTGGGTGGACTCTGGGAGCTGGTGATGGACAGGGAGGTCTGGCATGCTGCAGTTTATGGAGTTGCAAAGAGTCGGACATGACTGAGTGACTGAACTGAACTGAACTGAACTGATACAGGTGCAATTTCTTATGTTAATGAGGTGACTTTTAGAAAGAACTTAAAGATAGCTGGTAGCTGCCAGTGGAGTCAACCGTATGGTTGGAAGGTTGGAACCTACTCCCTGACCTATGGAGAGGGGAGGTAGGTTGGAAGTTGAGTTCAAATACCAGTGACCAATGATTTAACCTTCTTGTGTGTGTGTGTGTGTGTGAACGCTCAGACCTATCCAACTCCTTGGGACCCCGTGGACTGTAGCCTGCCAGGGTCCTCTGTCCATGGAATTTTCCAGGCAAGAATACTGGAGTGGGTTACCGTTTCCTATTCCAGGAGATCTTCCCAACCCAGGTATCAAACTCTCGTCTCTTGAGCCTCCTGCATTGGCAAGTGGATTGTTTACCACTGTGTACATTCTTGTCTATGGAAAATAGTCTCCACAGAAACACAGAAGGAAGGGGTTCACAGAGCTTCTGGGCTGGTGAGCGCACGGCCATTGGGGAGCGCGGCAGTCGGGTTGCACTGATGGCCCATACCCTATCTCCACACCTGGTCCAGCAGATCACTTCTATTCGGTTGGGACACGTCAATATCTGAGGAGGCAAATATTTCTCTGAGTTCTGGAGTGGTCTAGCAAATCAATCAAACTCCAGGAGGGAGTTCCAGACAGTAATTTGAATCAAGACCCATTAAAAAGACTTAGTGTCAGCAAAGGAAATTATGAAGGTTATTTCAAAGACAGTATAGGAGAATAATTCTTTACCTTTGTCCTTTAGACTAATTTAAGAAGAAATTTCATATATCAATGTGCATAAAATTGAATATACTTTTCAAAATGTGGTTGGTAGAATGTCTACATCATAAACTCTGGGGCTTGTGAATTTGTTATCTTACATGGAAAAAAGAATTTTCCAAGTGTGATTAAGAAGAAGGCTTTTGAGACAGGAGGTTCTCCTGAATAATCTCAATAATAGGAATGAGTTTTTAAACGCAGAAGACTTGCCAGTTGAGGTCTGTTAGAGAGAATGGACCACGGTAAGGTCACAGGAATGCAATGTAAAAGAAATTGGTTTGCCAAAGATGGAGAAAGGGAAACGTGAGCAAACATGTACATTCTCTAAACTGGAAAAGGCAAAGTAATTAATTCTCAAGTAGAGTCTACAGAAAAAAAAGCCCTGCCTATGCTTTTATTTTAATCAAGTCAGACCCATCTCAAACTACTTCCTTACGTCCAGGTGTGATAGAAAAATATTTTGTTTTAAGCCACTAACTTCACCATAATACATTGTGGCAGCAATAAATAGCTATTATAAATGGTGCGATATGGTTAGTAATTTTAAAGCTATCCAGAAAACTCAGACCCAGAGAAGTAGACTCTGCTAGCTTCATGAGTGAATTATATCAAAAATCCAAAGAGAACTCCTCACAGTCCTTCTCAGGCTCTTCCAAAAGTCAGGAGAGTACGTCTTTGTTCATTCTCTGAAGGCAATATTACCCTGATACCAAAGTCAGACAAAAGAGAAAGCACAAGAAAATACAACTACAAGCCATCATCTCTTTTGAATTCAGATGGGAAAGTCCTCAGCAGAATCTTAGCAAATTCAGCTTAGCAACATGTGAAAATTCTATTCTGCATATGACCAAGTGGGATTTCTCAGGAATGCAAGGGTGATTCAATATAAAATCATTAATATTAACAGACTAAAGGAGGAAAAATATATGATCATGTGAAGGCAAAGAAAGCATTTGACAAAAATCCAACTTTCTTTTTCATAATAAGAACACTCAACAAACTGAGAATAAAAGAGAATTTCTTCAACCTGAGAAAGGGCAGCTATGTGAAATAGCTAACATAATTAATGGTGAAAGAGTGAATACTTTTTCCTTAAGAACAGGAATAAGAGAAAAATGTCTGCTCTCACCACTTCTATTTAACATTGCATTGTAATTTCGGGTAAGGCAAATTTTTAAAAAGGCATCCATATTTGACAGATAATAGTTAAGCTACTTTTCCTTTCAAATTATATGTATATATAGTTATACATATATATATATACACACATACATACCTTAACAAGTCCATTAAAAAACTGTTAGAATAAACAGGTTCATCAAGATGGCATTATACAAGATCAACATATAAATGTAATTGCATTTATCTATATTAGTAAAGGGCTTGGGGGCAGGAGGAGAAGGGGAAAACAGAGGATGAGATGGCTGGATGGCATCACCGACTCGATGGACATGAGTTTGGGTGAACTCTGGGAGTTGGTGATGGACAGAGAGGGAGTCGAAAGAGTCGGACACAACTGAGTGACTGAACTGAACTGAACTGATATTAGTAAAGAGCATTTCTAAAATGCAATTAAATAAATGAGTCATTTATAACAGCATCCAAAAGAATAAAATACTTAGCTATGTATTTAACAAAAGAAGCACAAAACTTGTACTGAAAGCTATTACACAAAACAATCGCTGAAAAAAAATGAAGAATTTTTTTAAATAGATGAAAAGATACTCCAAGTTTATAGATCAGAAAACATCATTAAGATGGCAATGAAAGCGAAAGTTGTTCAGTTGTGTCTGACTCTTTGCAACCCCATAGAATAAACAATCCAGGGGATTCTCCAGGCCAGAATACTGGAGTGGGTAGCCATTCTCCTCTCCAGGGGATCTTCCCAACCCAGGGATGGAACCCAGTTCTCCCACACTGCAGGCAGATTCTTTACCAGCTGAGCCTCCAGGGAAGCCCTAAGATGGTGATACCCCCCTAGTTATTGACAGACTCAAAGTAGCTAGTAAAAATCCAAGCTGGTTTTTTGCAAGTTTATACTGAAATTAAGGGTATAGACAAAACAATCAGAGAAGGCAATGGCACCCCACTCCAGTACTCTTGCCTGGAAAATCCATGGACAGAGGAGCCTGGTAGGCTGCAGTCCATGGGGTCGAAGAGAGTCGGACACGACTGAGCAACTTCACTTTCACTTTTCTCTTTCATGCATTGGAGAAGGAAATGGCAACCCACTCCAGCATTCTTGCCTGGAGAATTCCAGGAACGGCAGAGCCTGGTGGGCTGCCGCCTATGGGGTCGCACAGAGTCAGACATGACTGAAGCGACTTAGCAGCAGCAGCAGACAAAACAATATAGAAAAATAAGCATAAAGTAGGAGTGCTTTGGACTTTCCAGTCTTGGAGCTGACTGAAAAGCAGCTTAATCAATACAGTGTGGTATGGGCATAAAGACAGAAGCATATCTCAATGAAACAGAATTGACCATGAAAGTAGGCTCTTTAATCATCATTAATTAATTTTGGTAAAAGGTACGAAGGCCTTTCAACGGCAAAAGAATATTCTTTTCAACAGATAGTACTGGGATAATACGATAGCCACACACAAAAGAACAAAGTCAAACCACTATCTCACACTGTATGCAAAGTTACTCAAAACAGATCATAGTTCTACATCAAAAAAAGAAAAATCTAAAGACTCTCAGAGAAAACAGAATAAACTTTCTTGACCTTGAGTTAGGCAAGTCTTCTGATATATAAACCTAAAGCACAACTGACAAAAGAAAAGCAAACAGGACCATATTAAAATTAAAATATAAACTTTCATATTGCAGATGATACCATCAAGAAATAGAAGGACAACCCACAGACCAAATATTTGCAAATCATATATCTAGTAAGGGAATTTTATATGGAATATATCAAGAGTTTATCCAATATACAAGAAGTCAATTTAAAAAATAATGTAATTGAAAATTGGCATTACTCTGAAGAAGACATGCAAATGCCAATACGCAGATGAAAAGATGTTAAATGTCATAAATTTTCAGAGAAATGCAAAAAATACCACAGGGAGATATTACTTCCTGCTCACCAGGATAGTTCAGTTCAGTCACTCAGTCGTGTCCGACTCTTTGTGACCCCATGAATTGCAGCACACCAGGCTTCCCTGTCCATCACCAACTCCCGGAGTCCACCCAAACCCATGTCCATAGAGTCGCTGATGCCATCCAGCCATCTCATCCTCTGTCATCCCCTTCTCCTCCTGCCCCCAATCCCTCCCAGCATCAGAGTCTTTTCCAATGAGTCAGCTCTTTGCATGAGGTGGCCAGAGTATTGGAGTTTCAGCTTTAGCATCATTCTTTCCAATGAACACCCAGGGCTGATCTCCCTCAGAATGGACTGGCTGGATCTCCTTGCAGTCCAAGGAACTCTCAAGAGTCTTCTCCAACACCACAGTTCAAAAGCATCAATTCTTCAGCGCTCAGCTTTCTTTATAGTCCAACTCTCACATCCATACATGACCACTGGAA
>SJYF01266286.1:1721299-1746775 GCA_006410515.1 Procapra przewalskii | reverse complement strand
TAAATATTCCCATAAAGTTCTTGTACATATTTTGCTAGATTTATTTCTTGGCAACAAATTTTTAGTGCCAATTTTGAAACCGTATTTCTAATAGCTATATTCTGGTGTATATAAATAAATTTTATTTTTGCATATTATATTTGTCAACTTTGTTCAACTCTCTTACTAATTGCTATCTCTAGCATATATGAGTTTGTGTATGTAATAATAACATTAACAAATACGACAGTTGAAACTTTTTCATATCTTTATAAATTCTGTTCCTTTTACATGTCTTGTTTCCAGTGCAGTGCTAACGAGGAGTGATTATAGGGCCTTCCTTATCCAATTCCTATTGCATTCTTTAACGTTTCACTATTTTGTATAACGTTTGCTCAAATGCTGCTTTACAAAAAATGCCCAATACATTTAATAACAGGATAATCGCCATATTTTAGTTTGGGAAATAGTCCTCTAGATTAAAAGCTATGCACCCAGCCTCTTTTGCAGTTGGTGTGGTCACGCGGCTGTGTTTTAGCCGATGGCATGGAAGAGGGAGCGTCTATAGGCCCGCAAGTGTAAGCCCACACTTCCTCTCCGCACGGCTTAGTGGGACTTGGCGGGACCGCAGTGGGACTGCCGAGCCACGCGCCGGATGCCACCTGCTGGCGACAAAGGAGCCCAGAGACAGAATCGGATGGAAACGTGACGCTGGGCGCCCACAGCGCCCCTGGGCCGCGGATTTACAAACTGCTTATTCGAAAGAGAAACTATCTTGTTTAAGACAGATATCTTGAGTTTTGTCTTATCTGTAGCTGAACCCAAACATGAGTAAACACACATTCTATTAGTTAAGACCACTTACTTCTTTTTTAGCTTTCTAAGTATTTTATCATGAATGGTTGTTACATTTTACAAAATGTTTCTGACATATAGTTTTCTTCTTTTTTACCTTAATCTAGTCAATTTCTTAGTAACTGCATTCAAGTCTGAAACTGCTATTTATTTCTGCCTGCTCTTTCTCATTGCAACTTTCCTCCTGTATTTCTGTGATATCCTTCATGTCAGTTTATTTTCCTTGGAAATTCACCCATGGGAATTTTTTCAGTCTTGCATTAAAGGGTAATCTTCCAGAGAGGATTTTCATTTGCCTCTATCAACTATAAAAGCCAGAGTTACTATAAAGTAAATTCTGAAGTTTAGAGTATTTGGTCACACATTTTTTTGAAATTCAGATCTATAGCCACATTAGGAATAGTTCAGATCTGTACAGGGCAAAATGTTTCCTCTCTCAGTCTACAATCAAAGAGTGCAGACAGCTTGCTTCGCTGAGAGAACAGATCTTTTATTTCTTTATTTACATATATGTGCGTTGTTTAGTTGATGTATTTTACTCAGCTGACTTCATAAAGAGGTTTCAGGTCTAATGGCGAACTGTGCTTGAGCCCTAGGTTTTGTGGTCTGTTCCTTTTAGAATGAAGACCTGTTTGAAATGAAGCTCTGGGCCAAGAACTAGCAAGGAACCTCTATGCTTACATATTTGGCAGGATTGTTCTGTTCTCTTTTGGGTTTTAAGGATTTTCTACAGATTTTTTCCATTTCCTCCATGTTTGTAAAATGTGCTTTTAATTTTTAGCCAACGCTTTAAGATCTTTTTCCTTGCTCACGGTCTATTAGTTCCTGGACAATATGAGCATTTTCACTTGTTTTTGAGCTCCATATACTTGAAATCATACACTATGAGCTCTTTTGTATAAGGCTTCTTTTCTACGACATTGTGACTGCATGATTCTCTCGCTGTGTAAAGGTGCAGTTTGTCCATTTCCATTGTTGTATTGTTGTATAACATTTCATTGTATAATTACACAAAGATGTATTTTTTATACTGCAGATGAATAGTTTGGATGTGGAGAGCTGCAGATTATCTTTTTAATGTGCTTCTGTGAAAAAATTGATACATACTTCCTCCAATATATGTCTGCATTTCCTCAGAAGCTATTCATAGGAGTCAAACTCTAATTTTAGAGCATGTATATCAGAAAGTAAAGAATCCCCCTGCAATGCAGGAGACCCAGGTTCTATTCCTGGGTTAGGAAGATCCCCTGGGGAAAATAATGTCTACCCACTCCAGTATTTTTGCCTGGAGAATTCCAAGGACAGAGGAGCCTAGTGGGCTACAGTCCATTAGGTCGCAAGGAGTCAGATACGATCGAGCAACCACCATTCACACACATACATCTTCTATGCTGGCTAATTTCTTATTCCCATGGATATACCAATTTTTATTCCAACCAGCAGCATGTCAGAGTTTCTATACTTCGCATTTCATCTGCATTTGACTTGTGGTGCTTTGTTTAATGTTGCTGATTCAGTGTGTGTGTGTTAATATTTCATCACGGTGCTAACTGGCATCCCCTGACTGTTGATGTGTTTGAGCATCTTTTCTTTCATTGTCTCCTTTTCGCTTTTGTCTTCTGTTAATTGCCTGTTTTAGCATCTAGCCCATTTTTCTATCGGATTATCTGAAGTTTGTTCCTTTGTAACTATAAATTCTCTTTATCTCTTAAAAATTCACCACGAGGCGCGCAGACTCTGCCAGGCTAGAAGTTCTGTTTCGCTCGAGATATATGATATCTTGACACTTCTAGAAAATATGCACATAAAAGAAAATGAAGAAATATGTGAAGAGCACAAACAGAAAACTTTAAATGAAAGGAAAATATTAAAGTTAGAGTATAAAGAAGAAAGGTGTAGAAGTGTTTCGTAATCTGGACACTCATGTGGAGAGAAAAAATAAAAGAAGAGGGGAGGAAATCATGATCAACACTGCCTTAGGATTTAAGAAAGGAAGTGTGATGTGAACCTACAAAATGAAAGCTTTCATCACAAAACAAATAGGATAAGAAAAAAATAACGACAACAATATAGATTTTTAAGATCAGATACGAAGAGACAGCAAAGGAAATCAAAAGAAACAAATTATCTGTAATGGGACACAAATTGACTTTGGATACAAGATTACAGTGGAAAAATGCTCTCAAAATGCTGAAGGAAAGAATATTTGAGCCGAATTTTTTTTAAGTTTTTGAACCCCATTCTCATTCATTTCTTTATCTTTTGCTCACAACAGTCTTCACAAATAAGAGAAGCGACATACAGAGACAAACCAAGCTTGTAGAATTACTAGATAAAGAGCCATACGTCCAAGTGTGGGTCAGATATTCTTAGTCCACTTGATTCTTTGTCTCCTTGCCTATGTCCTGCTAAAGTGATGTCATATTGTACAATCTAACAGCTCTCATACAGCCACCCGTGGTCTAAGTGACCCTAAAGTGTAAACGTCCAGTTAAAATTAATTTAATTGCAAAAGCAAGGTAAAGTATGTCCTCAGACACACTAGACCCAGTTTAAAAATGACTTTTGAGAAAAAATGCAAAAGAATGAAGAAGCAAAAACATGTATAACTAAATAAAGCAAACATTGAGTTGCAAAGATGGTTGAGGCTGGCATGCCATAATCCGTGTATCTGCAAACCACTCCACTCCCCATCTCCCGTGCAAACGATCACTGAAGCAAAAATGCTGCAATGGGGCTTCCCTGGTGGCTCAGCAGTGGGGTATCCGTCTGCCAATGCAGGAGACGTGGGTTCAATCCCTGATCTAGGAAGACCCCACATGCCCTGGGGCAAGTAAGCCCACGCAACACCACCGGTGAACCTGCGCTCTAGAGCCCAGAAGCCACGACCACGGAGCCCACCGCCGAAACGCCGGAAGTCCATGCCCTCGGAACCAGCCAGCCGCAACGGAAAGCCCAGCTGAGAGAAGCCCACGCGCAGCGGCTGGAGAGGCGCCCTCACCCACTGCAGCTGGAGAAACGCCCAGGCAGCAACGGAGACCCAGCACAGCCAAAGATAAGCAGCAAGCTTTTTAGAAAATGCTGCAACAGAACCACAAAAATTAGCAAACTACCAGGAGACTTTGAATTACACAATAATTATTAAAGAATTTATCACATCACTTTCTGAAGCAGATAAAACGGAACACAAAACAGGTCAAGACAGAAAGGATTTCAACATCTCATCAGTAATCATGAGTTAATAGATGTTTGCAAGCTGCATATAAACACTTCATCCTTTTTAAGCACTCAAAATAATCACACGATTTCTGGCTACACTGAAATTAATGTTTCAGTTCGATATAAAGACATCACCATGTGAGAAGCAGCATTTCAGTGTCAAACCTGTCAAGGAATTAATATCAGGAACATTAAAAGGTTCTGCTGATAATGTACAACAAAGAGAAAATCTAATAGAAGCAACCATCATACAAAGAAGGGAAATTCAAATGTCTGAAACATATATAAAGTCTCACAGATAATCAGTGAATAATCGAAACAATGGGATATACTTTGCCTTAAATTTGGCAAAAATATTCTAATCAGGTGATTTCAGGGATTATCAAACACATAGGAAAGCAGGATCCTATATTCTCTGTTGAAAGGAGGCCAAGCTGCTAAGCTATTTTGATAAATATCACGCAGTATTTGGGTTTCCCTGGTGGCTCAGCAGTAAAGAATCCACCTGTGATGCAGGAGACCTAAGAGACACAGGTTTGATCCCCGAGTTGGGAAGATCCCCTGGAGGAGCGCATGGCAACCCACTCCAGTGTTCTTGGCTGGAGACTCCCAGGGACAGAGGAGCCTGGCGGGCCACAGTTAATGGGGTCGCAAAGAGTCAGACGTGAGTGAAGCAATCGAGCACCCCGTGGCGTGCAGGATCCAGGAGGAGTTAGGCAGGTGTGTACGCAGCGACTCAGTAACCCCTGACCTCAGTAAATGAATCAGAGAAACTGTAAACCCATTCAGGAACGTGAGTGAGGCTGTCTGGCTCCGTACTGTTTGAGGCTAATAAGAGTGGAAGCAACTGTCGTGAACACCACTTGGGAAGTGAAAAAGTCAAGAATGATACACAAAGAAAGTAGAAAGTTATACGGAAGTCAAAAGCAGTGTAACATACATGCACACACACAAACACACACGTTCATGCACACCCACCATAAGGGATAACATTGAAAATACAGCTTGCTCTCCCATGTCTAAGCCCTGTCTCCATCAGTCTCCTCTCAGTACCACTAGAATGACTGGTCTAGAATTCCAGCTCTTTCTTATTTTTAGATTGGGGTTAACCACGACAGTTTTCTCCCTTTCTTTCTCACCTTCACCTTTTACCTCTCTCACATTTTTCTTTTGAGTCTTCTGACAAGAAAAGACATTGGCCACATCAAGGTTACAAATGATGAAAGTGACAGTGGACGTTCTAAAACCACTCTTTAGCTGGTCATGGAAATTCAGGGTCACTGGAGCAAAAGATAAAGCATTTCAAAGGATTAGCAGCTCAGGATTATGCCAAACTTTTTCTGCCCAAATGTGTCCATCGTGAGGAGTGGCCCAGACTGGTGCTCTGCACAGGAAGTGAGCAGACCCCTTGGCACCACCCCAACTCTTGGCATAAAGTTAGTTTACCGCAATATTGTTCACAAAACAATAGGACCAGCTATTTCTCCTAACAGAAAGTTTTTAACATAGGACTTTGAATGTTTGCAATTATGTGACAGTAGTCATTTCAGGGCAGCAGCTGAAGACTGTCTGAGTGCACGAATCTGCGTCTGTGTTATTTTTGCTATGACAATTCTAGCGCAGAATCTGCGGAATAGCGCACCTTTCAAGTAAATAAGAAATATCAGCCTGTTCAGTTGTTGATGCTTCTACACTTAGTTACTTTGTCAGTCTGTTATTCTCCATGTTGGAATCAGAAATTTTTGCCTCACTTATTTGTCCACCCTTTATGCCTTTTATTTTAGTACAAATTACTGGCCTCATCAACTGGGTGAAATAATAATGGAAAAGACAAGTTAAAATGTTTTTATAGAGAAAGAAACAGCATTTAATCTGAGGATTTACCAATTTTATCTGTGTTTTGCTTCCAAAGTTTTTCATCATGAAAGTCAGGAAATGTGGATATTGTGAGTCCATAATATAAAAACAAATTGGTACAATAAATCAGCATGCTACATGACAGTTGCATATACAAACTGCAATGTGGATAAATCAGAAGCATCTCTGTACTTTAAGAGGTTTCCTTATTTTTTTTCCTATTGAAAACCTATTCAAGGGTTTTGTTTTTGACATCAGCATCGACATATTTTTTTAGAAAGGAAATTTGTGTATTCTGAAGCTGTAACTCTTTCCAATTTTTGACACAGAGGCAATGCCCTCTTTTTGAGCTCTATTCTTCTAGGGAGCATGTTTGATTACATCACTAATCCATCAACACATTTCTCATTAATAGATTTGAAGCACAAACCCAGCTCACTCCAGGCATTTCCCACTATGATCACCAGGTAAGCTTATGAGATTTGTGTCTGATCTCCACGCTTTCTAAGGACATGGACGTTCTTCCATTCTTTCCCAAAACCATTCTAGACGAAAACTCCTATAACTTAAATACCTCCTTTTCTCCTCAGTCTAAACCTCACACTCACAAAGTCTTGAAAGCAACCAGAAAATGCCTCGTGATGCATTCCAGCTGAGCCACTGTATCTTCCGTCGCTGTCTTCTCAGGGTTTGGGCAGACAGATCATCGATTCCCAGGCTAGGAGCCCACAGATCACAGTGAACACGCTGCCTGCCTGCTTCGTCTCTGCCAGCAGCGCCTGGTCTCAGCAGCGTCTGGTCTCAGCAGTGTTCACCATGCGCCAATGTCAGTACTGTGGTTTCCCTCTGTACCCATGGATTTATCCATACGTTTTAATTGCAGAGTTTCCTTGTTAATTAATGTGATAGCTCCTCTCTCAACTCAACATTTTATGTTCAACCTTCCCTATCACACACACACACACACAATTCAGAGGAATATGTGTATACAACTAGGTATGTAAACACTAGTGTATTCATATATTTGCAGCTATAAAAAATCTTAAATCATTTAATTTATCTCTGTTTACATTTTATGTCTATAAACTTCCTCTATTATATCTCAGGGAAGGGATCGTTGATTCTCTTCTTCAACACTTCCAAGCATGTAGAATTAATTATCATTTTAAATGATTACAACTGCAATAATATAGAACTGCAACCGTAGAGAATTAACTCCTAGTATAAATTCTACTCTTTCCTTATGTAATATTTACCTTTTAGTTCTACATTTCCCCTCTAAAACTGAATAAGACTTTAGTCTGACATATAAGTGGCACACAGTTTTCCATAGCAACTTTATTGTGTGCATTTTCCAAGATAAACTAAGGACAAATTAAAAAACAAAATACTTGAACAAAAACTGACCAGCCACCAAGTCAAGGTGCGTTGCTTTTTAATTATTTGGCCAATAAAGATATGAGAATAAATTTGTGGGAAAAATTATGATAGTACCAGGAGAACTATCTCCAGCACCAAAACTGAGAGCAGGAAGCCAGTCAGCAACAACAGGAAAGACACTCTCGCAGCTTTCTGAAACAGGCACGAACAAGTGAAATCTAATGCAGCAAACCTTTAAAAAAGAGGAAACCTTGAAAGCCAAAGACGCCAACAGGAGGAAGCAGCGGATAAAGACGATGTGTCTTTTCAGTTTCGTTCCAAAAGAGCATTTAAAAATTATATACCTCCTTGGATAATAAGAGTTCTAAGAAAGAACGGGTTTAAAGCTATGACAGATGCTGTCTCAAATAATCCCTAAATTATCCTTTTTCCCTGAGAAATGAGTAGTATTTCTCATTAGATAGAAGGGAAAAAAATAATACTTTTTTTTCCTTCTATCATCTTGGGTTATATAGTGTAGCAACATTTAAAAAGGTGTTTACATATATTATTTAAAAGAAGAACGTTGTATCAATAGTAGTAACAGGGAATCACTTCAGTTCAGTTCAGTTGCGCAGTCATGTCCGACTCTTTGTGACCCCATGAATCGCAGCACGCCAGGCCTCCCTGTCCATCACCAACTCCTGGAGTTCACTCAGACTCATGTCCACCGAGGAGTCAGTGATGCCATCCAGCCATCTCATCCTTTGTCGTCCCCTTCTCCTCCTGCCCCCAATCCCTCCCAGCATCAGAGTCTTTTCCAATGAGTCAACTCTTCACATGAGATGGCCAAAGTATTGGAGTTTCAGCTTCAGCATCAGTCCTTGCAATGAACACCCAGGACTGATCTCCTTTAGAATGGACTGGTTGGATCTCCTTGCAGTCCAAGGGACTCTCAAGAGTCTTCTCCAACACCACAGTTCAAACACATCAGTTCTTCGGCACTCAGCAGGGAATAAGGAGGTAAATTTAACTGAGAATCCGTGACTTTTTCCCACTGGGGCTATTTTTACCTAAACCATTGGTTCTTTAAATATACTTAATTGTGCTCTCAAATCCAAATTTCAGTGTACTAAAAATGAACAAATAAAAGATTATTGGTGTTGTTTCATGAAAAGAACAAAAGTTAAAATCTCAAGATGCAAATGGAGTTGGTCTGGCAACACCATAGTAGATAGAAGAACATCACAGTGTCTAGCTATCAAGAGCCCTAGACACATATCCAGCAACTCCAAGCACAGTGCCATTTACTGGCATTCAGATCATTTCACTCACTCCAGCTAATATTATTTGAGCATCCATATGGCAGGCAATTTAGCTGTTGCTAGAGATATGAAAATGAATAAATATGACCACTGCCCAATGACAGATTTTATTCATATAATTATCAGGAAATGTATAATTCATCAGACAATTTTACAACATTCTTTGTTTCTGTTCTGCAAAACTTCCCAGAGAATGTATACATGCTGTATGTTTGAGGGGATGGTATACGATCCCCAGACATGTGTGGTTCCCAGCTCCACGAATTATGACTTGAAACATGTTGCTATGTCTCCCTGAAATTTGTTTCATTTTCTCTAAGACAGAATTGTCCTGATTCCTCCTGATTTTTCAGGAGAGCACTTGAGATAATGCATGTGTGTGCTGCCTAGGCCATAGGAAACACTCAATAGTTATGATATTTGACTCATTAAATACTTGCTTAGGTGAACAAAATGTTCTGGAATCTTGTAATTTTAGATTTCATGTATTTCAACAGTTTCTTCATAGTGTTCAAATAAATTGGTTTCTCTAGGCAATGAATCATCGACAAATCTAAAAATATAACCCAGTATTCTTTATCCCAAGATCTTTTATTTTTCATTTAGTTATTTCACCTAAATCTTACCTCCTTAGATCTTCTTTCTCTGAGGTACTTACATATTTTAAAATAAGTTAATTACAACTTAGGCTACCTAGATAACTTGCCCAAGTTTTTATAAATGTTGCTAGCAGAAGCAGGAAAGAATTATGACCCTAAGTCTTAACTAACTTCTCTTTTGTACATAGTGTAGGGTTGAAGTAGCTACCTACCTACACACCAGTGTAACTAACTACACAGATATATAGCTGAGCTGATCTTTCCCAAATTACTAGAGCAGCAAAACTGTGTTGCAATGTGAGTAGAATTTATATTAAGATTTCTAAATTATGGTTACCAGGGGGGAAAGGGAGAGGGATAAACTGGGAGACTGGGATTGATATATACTCACTGCTATATATAAAAATAGATGACTAACGAGGATAGCACGGGGAACTCTACTCACTATGCTGTTGTGACCAATAGAGGAAAAGAAGCTTAAAAGTAGATAAATATATACGTGCAGCTGATTCACTTTGCTGTACAGCAGAAACTAACATTGGGATCAACTACATGCAACTGTGTATACTGAAGGAGGTTAACTAGGCATTGTGGTGATCGTTTTGCAATGTATCAGTCAGTTCAGTCACTCAGTCATGTCCAACTCTTTGCGACCCCATGAACCTCAGCGTATCAAACATAATTGTTGTATTCTTGAAACTGATACAATGTCCTATGTCACTTATATGTCAATTTTTAAAAATTAAAATCAGAAAAAAAGAGAGTCCCCAGTCCTTCAAAAAGCATGTGGCTTAATAGGAAAACAGTTATGTAATCAAAGTGATATAAACACATATGTTATATGATATAATAATAATAATGCCTAATAGAGATACTCCTTTATTTTGGTATGAGCAGGTGCAAGCTATTCCATGTAGAATGGATGAACCACAGGGCCCCATATATAGCACAGGGGACTTTACTCAATGTCTTCCATAAACTGTGATGGCAACGAGTATGAAACAGAATGCTATAAATTCTTATATGTATGACTCCCCTTAAGGGATCATGGTCTTCTCGTGGCAAAAGGGCTTGCATGGTTCAACGAAGCTATGAGCCATTCCAGGTAGGGCCTCCCAGGATGCATGGGTCATAGAGGAGAGTTCTGACAAGCCGTGATTCACTGGAGGGGGGACTGCAAACCACCCCGGTGCACGTGCCATGAGAACCTCACGACCTGTGTAAAAGGTCAAAAAGACATGACACCAGAAGATGCGTCCCCCAGGTCGGAAGGTGCGCAATACGCTCCTGGAGAAGAGCAGAAAAGAACGGCAAGCAGCCCCAGAAAGAAGGCAGCGCCTGGGCCAAAGCAAACGCGGTGCTTGGTCGGGGCGGGGGGTGTCTGGTGAGGAAAGCAGAGTCCGATGCCACGAAGAACAGTATTTCACAGGAGCCTGGACTGTTAGGTCCATGAAACAAGTAAATTGGACGGGGTCATAAGAATAAACATTGACATCTTAGGAATCAGTGAACTAAAATGGGTGAGAATGGGCAGATTTAACTCAGATGACCATTCAATCTACTACTGTGGGCAAGAATCCCACAGAAGAAATGGACCTAGTAGACACTTAAGAGCTCAGGAAGAGATGGAAAAAATACACGGTAGAACCACACAAAAAAGATCCTTATGAACTGGATTACTGTGACGCTGTGGCCAGTCACCGGAGGCACACTCTGTAGTGTGAAGGCACGTGGCCTTAGGAAGCGCTGCTCTTAAAGAAGCTAGTGGATACAATGGAATTCCAGTAGCGCTCACACCCCTAAGGGATGATGCCATCAGGGTGTCGGCATTCAGCGCGTCAGAAAATCTGGAAGAGCCAGCAGTGGCCACGAGACTGAAAACCATGCCAGCTCACTAAATAGTGTGCAACCATCAGACAAGTCCACTCGTCTCCCATGACAGCAAGGTCATGCTTAAAATCTGGCAAGCTAGGCTTCAGCATAATGCAAACCAAGAACTTCCAGATGTCCAAGCTGGGGTTAGAAAAGGAAGAGGAACCAGAGATCAAATTGCCAACATTCGCTGTACATAGAGAAAGCAAGGGAATTCCAGAAAAACATTTATCTCTGTTTCATCGACTACACTAAAGCTTTTGACTGTGTGGATCATAACATACTGTGGAAAGCTCTTAGAGAGATGGGAATACCAGACCATCTTACCTGTCTTCTGAGACACCTGTATGAAGGTCAGGAAGCAACAGCTAGAACCCCGCAGGGAACAACTGATTGGTTTAAGATTGAGAAAGGCGTACAACAGGGCCGTCTGCTGCCACCCTGTTTCTTTAACCCATATGCTGAGCACATCATGGGAAATGCCAGGCTGGATGAGTCACAGGCTGGAATCAAGACAGTGGGGAGAAACATCAACAGCTAGGATGATACCACTCTAATGGCAGAAAGCGAAGAGGAACTTAAGAACCTCTTGATGAGGGTGAAGGAGGAGAGAGAAAGAGCTGGCTTAAAACTAAATATTAAAAAACTAAGATCATGGCATCTGCCCCCATTATGTCATGGCAATTAGAGGGGGGAAAAGTGGAAGTAGTGACAGGTTTCCTCTTGTTGGCTCTAAACGCACTGCGGATGGTGACCGCAGCCATGGAATCAGAAGACAATTGCTTCTCGTCGGGAAAGCAATGACGAACCTAGACAATGTGTTGAAAAGCAGACACATCACTCTGTGGACAACGGCGCGTATAGTCAAGGCTAAGTCAAGGCTCTGGTCTTCCCAGTGGCCACACATGACTGTGAGGGCTGGACCGCAAAGAGGCAGATCGCCAAAGAAATGATGCCTCTGAACTGTGCTGCTGGAGAAGACTCCTGAAAGTCTTCTTGATATTGGACAGCAAGATCAAACCAGTCAATCTTAAGGGATATCAGCCCTGAATACTCCTTGGAAAGACTGATGCTGAAACTGAAGCTCCAGTATTTTGGTCATCTGATGTGAACAGCCAACACATTGGAAAAGACCCTGATGCTGGGAAAGATTGAGGACAGAAGAAGAGGGGGTCAGAGGATGACGGGCTGGATGACATCACTGAGGCAATGAACATGAACTGGGGCAAATTTGGGGGATGGTGAGGGACAGGGAGGCCTGGCACGCTGCAGTCCACAGGGTCGCAAAGAGTCGGGCACAAATGGGCAACTGAACGCAACATTTGTATAACTGAATTTATCTGCTAAAATGCAGAAATTAGCACAGCATTGTAAATCAACTATACTTTCAATAAAATAAAATTTAAAAATAAATAAATTCTGATATTACCACTTGCTTTATTACAAGCACAATTCTAGGGTCAGACTGCATGGTCTAAAATCTCATTCAAATATTTACCATCTCTGTGAGCTTTAGCAAGTGCATTCACTTTCACTTTTCACTGTCGTGCATTGGAGAAGGCAATGGCACCCCACTCCAGCGCTCTTGCCTGGAAAATCCCATGGACAGAGGAGCCTGGTAGGCTGCAGTCCATGGGGTCGCTAAGAGTCAGACATGACTGAGTGACTTCACTTTCTCTTTTCACCTTCATTCATTGGAGAAGGCAATGGCACCCCACCCCAGTGTTCTTGCCTGGAGAATCCCAGGGACGGAGGAGCCTGGTGGGCTGCCGTCTGTGGGGTCGCACAGAGTTGGACACGACTGAAGTGACTCAGCAGCAGCAGCAGCAGCAGGGACCTTCCTCACTGTGCCTATTTTGTTACCTGTTCAATAAAGAAGCAATGCCTCTCCCTTCACAGTGCTTAATTAAGGGTTAATATGTGACTACAGATCATTTCCTTTGACCAGTGCCTGAAATATACATGTGTGAAACTTCTGTTCACATATATTTTGCTGAAGACTTACAAAAGATATATTTGTTGAAAATTTTTATAATTTATAACTTACAAGTTTAATGATATCCTCTATAGAGGATTTAAGACACAACTTGAAAATGAAAATTAGTGCTCTTCCAGGGCCCGAGAGGATGATTGCTCTACCTATAAGGGAATGAGAATGGCAAAAATATTCTCCTAGCTGCCAGAAGTCCTTTTTTCCTTTTTGTTAGCATGATCCATTCAAAGAAAAAAAGAATGACTAGAAAGAACCTCATTGAAACGATGTCTTCACAATTACATAAAGCAGAATTATCTCCAGCCAGTTAGTAGCAGCAGCAAGTAGATGATAAGATGAGTTTAACTAGTGCATTTTCAAAATTTTTTCAAAAATGTTGAAGATTTTTAAAGAGAATAGCTTATTCTCTTTAGGTTATTGCCTACCTCTTAGAGCAATAACATTACAAAACAATACATCTTTACATATGAAATAGTTGCTGGAGAAATCATAAGTCAAATGCAAAGGCATACGTATGCTGGACGTTGCTGGTGGCCCACCCCACACTCCCTAGAGCCAGCCTCCGCCACCGCTGTGGCAGCAAGAGCTTGCGGGCACTGCGGCCCCCTCCTTAGGCTCTCAGAGCCTCTGACTCTAAAGGCGCAGCACTCAAGCACGAGGATATATATGCATAAAATCTCCAAGAGCAGGCTTCCGGCAGCGAGACAGAGCATCAGTGGGTGGTGTCCTAGCTCCACCTTCTTAGGAAGGATAACTCTGAGGTTCATCCCACCTGGTTTCCCAAAGGACCCCCAGCAAGTCTGAGTCCAGCTGCTTAAACTACTAACTAGCTCAAGATCCCACTTTTAATTGGATTTCCCTCCTTGTCTCTCTCACTTTCCCCACTGCTTCACTGCAGCATTCTGGGATCAAACAAACTACCCGTGCCTAAATCAAAGGATTTGCTTTTGGAAGACCCCTAACTATGATAAGAATCTCATTAACTTGAATTTTAATCTAATCATCTCTGTAATAAAGTCCAAGCATTCTTGATAAGTTGCGTGGATAATCACATGAGTTGATCTATTGTCAATAATTCTAATCAATTTTCATTTTCATGACTTCTGTTATCACCAGAGTCAGGTCGCTGATATCAAGATAATTACACGTGCCTTCCTATTTCAATCACCGTACTTCATTCTTTTCATCATTAGGAAGTCTTCTGTAACATCTATTCAAATATTCTACTGTGGGAAAGAATTAATATTCATGACAGTAGGGTAATTTTCAAATTTCAAAGTGAATGTATCTCGACAAAAAATTTTTATCTAATGTTAGAGATATGGCGTCATATTTGCATGGCCTTTACTCCAGATCTGTACAACGTACACAATATTTTGCTCAAGATTTATTCAGCAAAATAGATACGTCTTTAAAGTTTTATTTCTTCCTCTGTCAGGCTGACTGTCGACACTCCGGTGAACTGTTTATAAAGTGAACGCAGCATCTCCCTTTGAGCTGACAGGTTTCTGTGGTTTGCTCCTTATTAGCTTTGTTTGTTGTGACCTAAAATGCAGGATCTATTTTCCCCCAATGTTGTTGAGCATTTTTTCCTTACTGAACTAGAAGAAAATAAACAGAATATTCTTATTTATAGGTAACTACTGAGTTGTCCTTCAGATCTACTTTGAATTTCCATTAGCTTCTCCCTCCATGCCTCAAATCTTAAAAATGTAAAAAAATCCAATGCACAATTTGAGAATTTTTTTTAGCTCTTTGTGTTGGAGTTGTAAAATATAGAAATTTATTTCCAGGATCAGAAAAGTCATGTCATTGAAATCGCTCAAAACTGTTGGCATTGAAATAAGAATAAGACTAATGGTATATTCAAAGCAATTATTTTTAGAAAGAATCGAATTTTTGTCATTCATCTCCCCACCCATCCATCTATCCATTCATCAAACTTGTATTAAACTCCCAAAATGCAGGGCATTGAGTTGGATGCCAGAAATAGCAGGCATGAATATCTCAGGCTCTGACTTGAACAAACTCAACCTAGTTA
The DNA here is from genome assembly GCA_006410515.1 of Procapra przewalskii. Taxonomy (NCBI): domain Eukaryota; kingdom Metazoa; phylum Chordata; class Mammalia; order Artiodactyla; family Bovidae; genus Procapra; species Procapra przewalskii. Next base: position 1,731,676 of record SJYF01266286.1, on the reverse strand, counting down.
AATAAACAAACATGTAAAAAATTATGAAGCGTCTTCTTGAGGCAGAGGGAATGCAGAGGCTTGAGAAAGAGTCCCCTTCACTAGGGACGCCTTCATGGAGGAGGTCTCACTCGGAAGGAGTTTTGCAGGGTGAGCTAGGAAGACAAGAATAAAAGGTGGGTATATTGGGCACAGGCAGCCATAGCAATAAGTAATGGACAAGTGCAAATGCTTCGTTTTTTGATTTTTCTGTAGTACAGGAAAGAGTAGGAAAGAATTCATGCCGGCAAAGAAAGCAAAGGGCTGGGCTTGAGGGAACTTGGATTTAACACCAGGCAATTAAAGTCTGTCAATAATTTTAACACAACAATATCAGTGTCTGGGCCCTGTGCGGGTTGGGAGGCACCGGGCAGGGGCACGAGCTCCGGGAGCAGCGTCCAGGGGACCTGCCGGCCGCGCCTCTGCTGCTGCTGGCTCAGCGGTCACCGAGCCGGGGCGCTTCCTCCGCTCTTCCCCAGAGGTCCCTGGCAGAGCGACAGGCTCACAACTGCCTCTTCACGAGGGTTTTCAGAAAACACGACCAAATATAGTAATGAAAAGACACCCAACAAAGAAAGAACGAGATAACGGAGACTTGGAGAGGCGAGCTCAGAATGAAATGGAAAGAAACAAAGAAAGAGTCATGTCTGACTCTTGCAACTCCATGAACCCTGGCCTGCCAGGCTCCTCTGCCCATGGGATCCTCCAGGCAAGAATACTGGAGTGGGTTGCCATGCCCTTCTCCAGGGGATCTCCCCAACCCAGGGATTAAACCCACATTTCCCGCATTGCAGGCAGATGCTTTATGGATGCAGCTACATGGGAAGCCCCACATAGATATCTAATGAATGAAATAAGATATAAGTATTTTCAATCAAAAGCAATATGATTTGGTGATAAACCAAATTTGAAGAAAGCAAGTTATGATAGTTCTGAAAATACTTTTAAAGTAAAAGTTAAATGGGAAAAAAAGATCAGAAGTTGATAGGACCCTTGATTTACTAGTCTGGAAACTGGTTTGCTGGTACCACTATTAACTGATAAAAGTAGCAGATTCCGGGGTTGCTGTTGAGGCCGCACGCATGCTGTAGGACAACAGCAGAGAGCGCTTTGCGTAGGAAAGGCTACCGTGTGCTTGGCTTGTGATGCAGTGAGTTTTAGACAGCCCTTGGGATTTTCAGGCAGGCGTATCTGGTAAAACATCTAGGAGAAGAGATATATAGACAGATGGAAGACAGATAGATTATCCATAGGTAGATGGTAGATAGGTGAGTGGATAAAAAATAGAGCTGAGATATTAAAGGCAGAGAAACACACCATTTAGAAAATAAAGGATATACAAATATGATCATTATTTGTGCTTTGTAGGGTTTGCAGCTGAGTGATTATTGGGATTGTCCCTCCCCCTCCTCCAAAAAAAAGAGACATACATTTAGAAGAAAATCAGAGCGTATAAGAAGATCAAGCAACACAGACAATAAAAAAGTAGCAAAGCAACCAAAATTGGGAGTTCAAAATAGACGTTCTGAAAACAGGGTTGTCGAGTGTGGCAGCTGTTAGAGGCCAAGCAAGTTTGTTTAGTGTTATACTTTCAGTTTATAAATTCATATATTTCATTTGTGGGTAAACTGTGTGAATATATTCATGCTCTCTAGACAAAAGCTAAAAGCTCTGAAAGTCAGAAACATTAAACGCAAAGTGGCTCCAGTGCTGACACGGACAATATTTCACAGCAAAGTCAGAGCTCACAGAAATGGAGAGAATAACAGAGTTGCATTTGAGAAAATGGAAACCAAATGGTCAGCTGGCAACTGGTCACAATTCCCTTTTCTTCCTAATCAGACCACATTCAGTCTGAACTTCTGTGGGGGTTTTTTGTTGTTTTTTTGTTTTTTAATTTAACGTAAGAAGTCTCAGAGTTGTCCCAACCTCATAATGATAAATGACTTAAATTTTCAAAGTGAAGCAAGGTTCTTATTCTCAAAGCTAATAATCAACCACCATCCCAATAATTCAAATTAAAATTTGGCTGAATAATGGAGAAGCATAGTGACCTACAAGGCCTTTTGCACAGGAGACACATACGATATATACGATACATACGGTATATATGATATATACGGTATATATAGAGAGAGAGACACGCACGCACACACATACGTGCTGTGCTGCGCTAGCCTCTCAGTCGTGTCTGACTCTTTGTGACCCCATGGACTGTAGCTCACCAGGCTCCTCTGTCCATGGGGATTCTCCAGGCCAGAATACTGGAGTAGGTTACCATGCCCTTCTCCAGGGGATCTTTCCAACCCAGGGATCAAACCCAGATCTCCCACATTGCAGGCAGATTCTTTACCATCTGAGCCACCAGGAAAGCCCAAGAATACTGGTGTGGGTAGCCTCTCCCTTCTCCAGGGGATCTTCCCAATCCAGGTATTAAACTAGGGCCTCCTGCATTGCAGGTGGATTCCTTACCATATGAGCTACCAGGGAAGTCCATGTATATGTATACACACACACACACACACACACACACACATATATAAATGGAGGAGGGCAACCCACTCCTTTATTCTTGCCTAGAGAATCCCATGGACACAGGAGCCTGGTGGGCTACAGTCTTTGGGGTCGCAAAGAGTCGGACAAAACTGATGTGACTTAGTGTGCATGCACACACACACACACACACACATACACACACATATATTAGATAATTTTATATATATATTACAATTAGGTTACATAATATATACTATATATTTAAATATACAATACATATTAGAAAATATTGAATATGTTATAAAATTTATATACTAAAAGATAATTACGTAAACTGAAAACCACTTTTGTGTTTCAGATATATGCTATATTCAGCAGTGATTCCTTTAAAATAACTATATAAATGAGAAACATATCTACTTACCCATAGGAAAAAAACACAGAACCTGAGAATATCTGATTAAAATAATTTGTAAATAAAAATTGGAAATATTTCCTCAAAAAAAATCTTATCCTCATTGTAACATAACAATACTACATACATGTTACAAAAAGCAACTATTTTTAATTACAATTATGGGAAAACAACTTTTATCAGCATATCTTTGTATTCTTATTTCCCATGACTTTGAAAGCTTCTTTGATCAGTATTTGATGATGTTAATGATCATGCCAACAAATAACCCATATTTTTTGGTAGCTGTCAGCATTTTACAATTACCATCACCCAAGAAAAGTCGCAATTACAGTTCACCAAGTACTAACACGGGATATATTCTATGATGAATGTCAATCTTACGTTTTCTCAGTTAGTTTCAACCATTGTATTCTTAGGGTAACTGTTTAAGTATTCAGTTAAAGAGGGGTGTAGCTGGTATATAGTAAAAATGGTACATCTAGTTTTAGACTGAAATTTAAGTTTCTGTCCTTAACTACTATGCTGAAATCAGCAAACTCAAAAAATACACAACCCATCAATTTATCTCTTTTAAAAGAGCCATAATTTTCACTTGCAGTGTAAGATGGTAGGCTGGAAATATATATTTGTGTTTTATCCATCCCTCCAACTACTCTGAAAAGATTCTGAAGTATAAAATAAATACCTTCCTACTAGAGACAATAATGAGAGGTACATCAAGGCATAAAAGATATTTCAACAAACTTTTCAAAGATTAAGGGATATGTGAGCAGATTGACAGATGAAAGGGAAGAGCTAAAACTACAGGCCAGAATACGCCATAAAAATGGTGCTAAAAGCTGTGAAAATATTCACTTGCTGGTAACCAGGAAAGGATTTGGTCTCGAAGTCAACCAGTACAATAAAGAACCAAAGTGAGAAATAATATTAAAAACAGGAAGATAAATGTTTACAACAAATAAATTTGCCAATCAGCAACATAATTCTCTTTTAATATCTCTGCACCGACAGCCAGACTTTCCCCTGGGGCATAACGTTTGATAGCATGCTCCAAAAAAAAAAGAGAAAAGAAATAACCTGTTTGGAAAAAGCCAAAGTATGAGTCTAAAGCAAGCAACCTCCAAAAGTTCTTGTTCTTGTATTTGTGTGGCCCACAGTTTATCAGACAGCTTCCAGGTCTATCGATACACATGAGCCATCTAGTCACATCCTCACTTCTAGTTAAATCCTCAGTCACCTTAGAAAATAAACCTCCTTCAAAAAAGTCAAAGAAACCCACCATCCTCTCAGTTATACTGTCTCAAATATGAACATATAACTAAGAATCATCATATATAATATTAAATACAGAAAAGTTAAAATTTTAGGTAAAAACACTAAAAGTATCAACAGAGAAGACAGAAGTAATTCAGAACACAGAAAGCAACTTCTAAAAACTTTAATTATGTAACTAGTGAGTTCAAAATCATGTTAATACTACATCATAAACCAATGAAACAATAACAAAATGTCATTTCTTAAACGATGAAAAGCTCTCAGAAGAAAAAAACTTTCTCCAAAAGAGAGTGAAATGGAAAGTACAACAGAAGGAATCTTCTAAAATATAGAAGAAAAAGGCAGAAATGTGGAAAATACAGAAAAATATAATCACAGAGGACCAGGCAAAGAAACACAACACGCATCAGTGAAGGAAACGCAGGAAAGAGAGAGTGGCTGTGGTCGAGGTGATTGTGAAGTTGACCTTAAAATGGTATATATGACAAGAGGGGTTTTGCAGATGTGAAAAGGTAGTCAGTCAGTTGCCTTTAGGTTAATCAAGAGAGCACTGTTTGGGGGACTCCGTTTAACCAGGTGAGCCTTTAGTAGCGCAGACTTTTCTCTGGCTGACAAGGATGAGGGAGCAGAGACTGGAAGCACCTGCAAGCCTTGCCGGCTCTTGGGAGGGCGGCGCCGGGACGCACACAGCCCGCAGGAACGGCGAGCGCTGCCGGGACGGCCGGCAAGCGGCAGGGCCTCAGTTCTCTTTAAAGCTGACCTGCATCGGCATACGGTTGCCTTACGATGCTGTGCTAGTTTCCGCGTGTGGCGAAGCGAGCCAGCCGCCCAGGCCCTCTTCTCTGGACCTCCCTCCCGCTTAGGTCCCGCCGAGCGCGCAGCAGGCTTCCCTGGGCTGCAGGGCGCGCTCTGCACAGAGCATCTCCGCGGTCTGCGTCCGTTCAGCCTCCCAGCCCACCGCACCCTTCGCGCCGCGCCCGCGTCCTCCCTCGGGGTTCATACCTCACTCTCTGCCTCCCTGGCTCTGCGTCTACAGTCCAAGGAGCTCAGTTCTGCCAACAACTGCACAAGCAAGAAGACGGATTCCTCCATGAACCCCCAAGAAGAACACACATCCCTACTAACACCTTAATTTCAACTTTGTGAGACTAACTGAAGAAGCCAGCCAAACCCACCGAACAGCTGACCTAAAGAAATAATAGATACAAGTGTGTAACAAATCACATAGCAACAGAAATAAATACAGGAGGAAAACCATGATGGTAACGATCATCAAGATGATGAAAAGCAAAAGGAAGAATTCCGCAGATCCCAACAGGCCATCAGCATTTAGTTCAGATCTCCTTCCCAGTGTGCAACAAAAGAGACCCACAACCGGATGAAACACTGCAAAATTTCAGGACACCAGTTATTAGTATAAACAGAAGATGCAAAAATATCCTGGGTGGAGGGAGAAGCAAACGCTATTTAACAGAAAAATTAACCATTAAGGCAAAGCATTCAATATCACAGTTATCCAAGTCTATGCCCAGACCAGTAACACTGAAGAAGCTGAAGTTGAACAGTTCTATGAAGACCTACAAGACCTCCTAGAACTAACACCCAAAAAAGATGTCCTTTTCATTATAGGGGACTGGAATGCAAAAGTAGGAAGTCAAGAGATACCTAGAGTCACAGGCAAATTTGGCCTTGAATACAGAATGAAGCAGGGCAAAGACTAACAGAGTTCTGCCAAGAGAACACGCCAGTCATAGCAAACACCCTCTTCCAACAACACAAGAGAAGACTCTACACATAGACATCACCAGATGGTGGCCAACACCAAAATCAGATTCATTATATTCTTTGCAACCAAAGATGGAGACGCTCTATACAGTCAGCAAAAACAAGATCAGGAGCTGACTGTGGCTCAGATCATGAACTCCTTATTGCCAAATTCAGACTCAAATTGAAGAAAGTAGGGAAAACCACTAGACCATTCAGGTATGACCTAAATCAAATGCTTTACAATTATACAATGGAAGTGACAAATAGATTCACTGGTATTATATCTGAAAGACAGAGTGCCTGAAGAACTATGTACAGAGATTCCTGACATTATACAGGAGACAGGGATCAAGACCATCCCCAAGAAAAAGAAATAAAAAAAGGCAAAATGGTTGTCTAAAGAGGCCTTTGAAATAGCTGTGAATAGAACAGAAGTGAAAGGCAAAGGAGAAAAGGAAAGATATACCCATTTGAATGAAGAGTTCCAAAGAATAGCAGTGAGAGATAAGAAAGCTTTCCTCTGTGATTACTGCAAAGAAATAGAAGAAAACAATAGAATGGGAAAGACTAGAGATCTCTTCAAGAAAATTAGAGATACCAAGGGAACATTTCATGCAAAGATGGGCACAATAAAGGACAGAAGTGGTATGGACCTAACAGAAGCAGAAGATATTATGAAAAGGTGGCAACAATACACAGAAGAACTATAAAAAACATATCTTCACTACCCATCTAACAATGATGGTGTGGTCATTCACCTAGAGCCAAACATCCTGGAATATGAAGTCAAGTGGGCCTTAGAAAGCATCACCACAAACAAAGCTAGTGGAGATGATGGAATTCCAGTTGAGCTATTTCAAACCCCAAAAGATGATGCTGTGAAAGTGCTGCATTCAGTATGCCAGCTAATTTGGAAAACTCAGCAGTGGCCACAGGACTGGAAAAGGTCAGTTTTCATTCCATCCCCAAAAAAGGCAATGCCAAAGAATGTTCCGACTATGGCACAACTGTACTCATCTCACACAGTAGCAAAGTAATGCTCAAAATTCTCCAAGCCAGACTTCAACAGAACATGAATCATGAATTTCCAGATGTTCAAGCTGGATTTAGAAAAGGCAGAAGAACCAGAGATCAAATTGTCAACATCCACTGGATCATCGAAAAAGCAAGAGAGTTCCAGAAAAACAGCTACTTCTGCTTTATTGACTATACCAAAGCCTTTGACTGTGTGGATCACAACAAACTGTGAAAAATTCTGAAAGAGATGGGAATACCAGACCACCTGACCTGCCTCCTGAGAAATCTGTATGCAGGTCAGGAAGCAACAGTTAGAACTGGACATGGAACAACAGACTGGTTCCAAATAGGAAAAGGAGTACATCAAGGCACTGCCACCCTGCTTATTTAACTTCTATGCAGAGTACATCATGAGAAATGCTGGGCTGGAAGAAGCACAAGCTGGAATCAAGACTGCCGGGAGAAATATCAATAACCTCAGATATGCAGATGACACCACCCTTTTGGCAGAAAATGAAGAGGAACTAAAGAGCCTCTTGATGAAAGTGAAAGAGGAGAGTGAAAAAGTTGGCCTAAAGCTCAACATTCAGAAAACAAAGATCATGGCATCTGGTCACATCATTTCATGGGGAAACAGTGGAAACAGTGTCAGACTTTATTTTCTTGGGCTCCAAAATCACTGCAGATGGTGACTGCAACCACAAAATTAAAAGACGCTTACTCCTTGGAAGGAAAGCTATGACCAACCTAGATAACGTATTGAAAAGCAGAGAGATTACTTTGTCAACAAAGTTTCGTCTGGTCAAATCTATGGATTTTCCAGGGGTCATGTATGGATGTGAGAGTTGGACTATAAAGAAAGCTGAGCACTGAAGAATCAGTGCTTTTGAACTGTGGTGCTAGAGAAGATTCTTGAGAGTCCCTTGGACTGCAAGGATATCCAAGTAGTCCATCCTAAAGGAAATCAGTCCTGAACATTCATTGGAAGCTGAAAGTCCAATACTTTGGCCACCTGATGGGAAGAACTGACTCACTGGAAAAGACCCTGATGCTGGGAAAGACTGAAGGCGGGAGGAGAAGGGGATGACAGAGGATGAGATGGTTAGATGGCATCACCATCTCAATGGACAAGAGTTTGAGCCATCTCCCGGAGCTGTTGATAGACAAGGAGGCCTGGTGTACTGCAGTCCAAGGGGTCAAAAGATTCAGACACGACTGAGCAACTGAACTGAACTGAACAGAAAGGAATATTACAAATGCACTGGCATGGACCAGAGGCCACAGACCACGGTGATTCAGTCCTTTTCTTTTTTAATTTAGACATTCTGAATGAATCCTGACACAGCTCCCGCAAGCTTCATGATCTCGAGACTGTTACTTGACTTGTCAGTTCCCAAGTTTCTTTTCTGTAGAATGGGTGTAATGATGTTATCTTACAGGGATAGTATAAGAATTCAGTAAATATATACACATAGATTTCATATAGAGATACAAGTGGGCTTCCCAGCTGGCTCTAGTGTTAAAGATCCCGCCTGCCAATGAGACTTATGAGATGTGGGTTCGATCCCTGGGTAGGGATGATCCCCTAGAGGTGGGCATGGCAACCCACTCCAGTATTCTTGCCTTGAGAATCCCATGGACACAGGAGCTGGGCAGGCTACAGTCCATAGAGTCACAAAGAATCAGATATGACTGCAGGGACTTAGCATGCACACACAGATATAAGTATAGACAGAGAGAGAGAGTGCTAAGAATAGTTTCTGGCCACCTAATATATGGCCACCATATATTAGCTTTTCTCTTATTATTAGACATTTCATCAGCAACACTAGATGCTCAAAGGTAATGAAAGAATGCCTTCAATTTTCTCAAGGGAAAGATATTTTAAAATTATAATTTCAAACACTATAAAGCTACTAAGCAGATATGAAAACAAGGCATGTTTAGAGATGTTGATACAATTGCCTGCTAAAAGATTTTGAGGCTATACTAAAATACAACAAAATGAGGGGAAAAAAGCAAAAAGGATGGTTGTATCTAGTCACTAAGCAGATATTAATGGAGGAAAACACCTGAAAGTTGATTTTTTTTTCCTGAAAACAACTACCTATCCAAATTAGAGGGAAGGGATAATTACCATAAGTTATGGTAATTTAAGCTATGCATATTGTTTTGAACTTTTAATTTAATCTGTGTCCAAAGCATAGAAGACTTAGCAGTATTTTGTTCTGACTTCAGGACAAAATATCTGAACTAAGAGCTTGATAACATGCAAGTAACGTGGGATGTAAAGAAGATAAAAATAAGATGGAGAAAAGATTCGGAATGATAAATGTATCATTTGAAGTTAAAAGGCCAACCAATAGAAATGAATTATAATAAAAATAACACGGAAAGAGCAGAAAGAATGCAAGGGAACTAACCGCAAAAACCTGTGTATTTCTTGTCATGTTCCAGATGGATGAGCTGTTGTAACAGTGAAGCGTCTAAAGCCAGCCCCTCGGCTGCTGCAGCAAACCTCACCTAGGCTTCTGTTCTGGGGGACGTGGCTCTGGATGCTTCTTGCCTCTCCTGCATGGCTCCATCTTTTCCATTCTTCCAATGGCTTACAAACATGTAAGCTCTCTAGTTCTAAAGAAGCAAATGCTGCTTCCCAGGTGGCACACTGGCAAAGCATCCGCCTGCCAGTGCGGGAGACACAAGAAGCGTGAGCTGGATCCCTGGGTGGGGAAGACCCCTGGAGGAGGAAGTGGCACCCACGCCAGTGCTCTTGCCTGGAGAATCCCATGGACAGAGGAGCCTGGTGGGCTACAGTCCCTGGGGTGCCAAAGAGTCGGACACGACTGAGTGACTGAGCATACACACACACAAAGAAAAAAACACAAACACACACTTTTCTTACGGCACACGCCTCTCTGACTATAGGGCCATTTTCCCAGCTCCCTTTGGACCAGTCAGTCCTCAGAAGTGGCTGTCCTCAGAACTCTGACTCCTTCACACCCATTCCTCTCAAGGCCACCCTCCAATCCAGCTGTGCCCTGCAGAAGCATGGCTGAAAATAACAGGTGCAATAAAAATGATACTGTACATTAAACAACAGGCAGATGATTTTATTAGGTTAGTAAAGCAAAAAATGGAGGTGTGATCACATCATCTAGTTGAGAAGATTAGTAATAGAGCAACCCTTTAAAAAGACTTCCTCTGGGTAGTGGGTAGGGGTTTGGAAAGAAGAGACTAGGAATTTTCACTTTTCATCATAAACACTTCTGATCTATTGGATTGGTTACTATGTAAACAAATGATCTGAGAAAATGAAGTTATGACAGCATAAGTCATTCATTTTCTGTTCTTTACTAGCTGGAGAAGTTCCATGTTTCCATGTAGGA
>SJYF01266286.1:1709055-1721289 GCA_006410515.1 Procapra przewalskii | reverse complement strand
TATCTTTAGTGAAAAAACAGTCAGTATTCTGATTTTTTATTTTCCATTTCCAAAAATATAGAATTTTATCATAGCTGTATACTTTGATTCGGAAAACACTATTTCTGAGTTTTTAGAGACCTGGTTTTTGACATATAGGGCCCGCATAAAATTACAGCCTCAGCATTCTAACCTTATGCAATTCCCAGTTATATCTTACAACCAAACCATTTTAAAAAATCATTATCTTCATAATACTGAAATATAATAACTTTGTAATAACAATATCAACCAAAATTAGCAGGTGGATGCCAGGTGATTAGGATCTGGCTCAAAAAATGGCCTGAAGGAGAGGTCGCACAGGCCCTCTGTTTTACAACCAACCTCGCTGCTGCAGAACAAATTGAAGTGAAGTTGCTCAGTCGCATCCGACTCTTCGCGACCCCACGGACTGTAGCCCACCGGGCTCTTCCACCCGTGTAATTCCCCAGGCAGGAGTACTGGAGTGGGTTGCCATTTCCTTCTCCAGGGGATCCTCCTAACCCAGAGATTGAACCTGAGTCTCCTACGTTGCAGGCAGACGCTTCACCGTCTGAGCCACCAGCGAAGCCTAGCGGAGGAAAAGGGGAGAGAAGTCCGCACTGTGCGTCTTGTTGAGCTGAACTGCGCAAAGAGCCGACTACCCACACAAGACGCGGGAGCAAAGTTCCTTTAGCCTCAATCACACGCACATGTGTGAAAATACATGCCCCTCGTGCACACGCAGACCTCACACAAATTTCTGATCTGGAAAGATTTCCTCTCTTTTCAAGAGGAGGAATGATCAAGAGCAGGATCTATGTAAGAAAGCTACCAGTGCATAAAAGGAAAGGAGCAAGAGCAGAAAAGCAAAAGAAGGAAGTCTCGCTGTGGAGCAGCTGAAAATTGAGGCAGAGCATTTTCCCAGTTACTCAAAAAAATAACAAATGTAAGGACCTTTCTACAAAACAAGCTCAAAGCAGAAGGGGCCCAGCAAAGAATGATAACAATCAGAGCAAACAGATGAAACTGATCTGCAAGAGTGGGTTTGGCTTGTAAAGCCACAATTGAGCTCTTGCACACGTAATTCCCACTCTCATCCTGAGCACAAGGGACCTGGGCAAGGCTCCTGCCCCTGGAACAGGTTTTGCAAGTGGCTTCCACACCCTCATTTTACTTGCTGTAAAATATATAAGGAACAAAATCACAGTTCTCATTTTATAACCATATCACAAACGGGTTGAGCCAGCAGTTCCCGCAAACCTATATTCTTCCTGCCTGCAAGACGGCTTAGGAGAACACTTTTTCCCTTCTCTAGCAGCCTTTGAGGAGGCCACGATCAACACTGGGTGGTTTAACCCTGGCTGCAGGCGGGGAGACAGGAACCCAGAGGGACGGAAACAAGTCTCCAGGCCCATCGCAGCCAGTCGGGTTCCTCGGGGCTTTGTGCGCTCAGAGCAAGCGGGGTGATGCACGCGAAGCTGCGACTCACCCCGTGACAGTCCTGGCCGCTCTTCTCCAGCGTCTGCGGAAGCTCTCAGGCTGAGAGCAGCGCCGGCGAGGCGTCCCGACCCCGTGGCGAAAAGCGCGGGCCCTGCTCCTGGGCTTCGTGCTGAGGAAGAGGGAAGGAAGCAGCTTCACCCGCTGACCTGCGCCCAGCGGCCTCACAGGCCTCCTCACTCGGAGCTGACTCCACCCGCCCCGCTTCAAGTCTCTGCTGCTGCTGCTGCTGCTGCTGCTGCTGCGTCGCCCAGTCTGTCCGACTCTGCGACCCCACAGACGGCAGCCCGCCAGGCTCCCCCGGCCCTGGGACTCTCCAGGAGGAGCGCTGGAGTGGGTGCCGTTTCCTTCTCCAATGCATGCAAGGAAAAGTGACAGTGAAGTCGCCCAGCCGCGCCCGACTCTTGGCGACCCCATGGTCTGCAGCCCGCCAGGCTCCTCCGTCCGTGGATCTTCCAGGCGAGAGCACGGGAGTGGGCGCCGTTGGTGCACAGGATTTCTGAATCCTCAGGGAATCAACATCAGATGCACCAGTCTCCTACTTTTTCTGGAGAAATGTACTAAAACGGAAACATGTGGATTGAAAAAGAAAGAACTCTTCCCTGTACGTACAGTAACCTAAATATCTGGAGGAAAATACTTCTAAGTGAATCCTTGGTTTGAAACAATTTGTGGAAACCACTTTCTCTCCACAGCAGTATCTCTATATGCCCCCCAAATTCAAGAAAACCTTCACATGTAAATGTGATTCCTCAGTGGCTCTTTGATGGAATATGGGCAGCTCTAAGGAGAAGGCAAAGGCAGCCCACCCCAGTGTTCCTGCCTGGAGAGTCCCAGGGACTGGGGGCCTGGCGGGCTGCCGTCTAGGGGGCTGCAGAGTCAGCGACGGAAGCGACTCAGCAGCAGCAGGGCAGCTCTAACCAGAGACTGGCATTCTCATAATGCCCCATCACCATCGATCCCTATGTTGCTCTGCTCAACAAAATATGGGAAAAGATAATTTTAAAATTCAGTGAAAATTATAGAAATTTGTTTAGATATTTAGTTAGCAAAAGAAAAAAGAAAATATGTAAATAAAGGTTAATAACTTTCACTGGACATAATATAAGCACATACTGATACCAATAAAAACACTAGATTTTTTTCTTTTACATTCATTCTTATTTATGCTGAACAGTAAAATAACAACCATAGTAAATTTTAATAAATATGAGCAACAAAAATATATTTTCAAAATACAGTGCAGCTAATGATATCTTAAGGAAGTCTAAATTCTAAGGGATAAGGAGGTATATGACAGATATTTATCTAATATAATATTTTACAATATGTACATCAGGGGTATATTATCTAGATTTTATTCTGCTTATTCCATGAATATTTGCAATTCACCAGTTGTGAATTGCCTGTATAATTTACATACAAAAAATAGATTAGAAATGACAATTGACATAAAATACTTTATATATTATAAAATATGTTTCAGTATATTTTCATACTGTGATGGTATTTATATAACTTTTAAAAAGCAAAAAACAAATATACAAAACAAAACTTAGTTCGATCTACAAAAATATAGGTAATTTATAGCCTCCAAGGGCCTGTGTGTAATATTACACAGATTATCCAATCCTCAAATTCAACAACTATTTATTTAGATGTAGTTTTGAAAAGTAGGATATGAATCCATTAATTCTTGTTACTTCTGGAGAAAAAAACATCTGATTCCCAATGTTAATTTCCCTGCCCTGAGCATATAAACAGAGGAAAGATATGTTCTTGTTTGATTTTTAAATGCATTTAAATGTGTCTCTGCATCTGAAATTTTTGCTCAAAATTTATACAACTATATTGAATGATAAAACAGTAAGGACTAATATATTTCATGATCTAAGACATAATGTCTCAAAAGATGAAATTTGGAAACATTTTAGTATATGGAAACTTAAGACCAGCATTTTGAGGGGAACAAAAAACAAAAACTGATTGGGAGTTAAAGATTTAAAAGGCTCTTCATTGGGCCAACTCTTTTTATTTGATATTAGATGAAATGTCTACCAAATACCCTAAAACAGATTAATGGTAGAAGTCAGTTAAATCATTTTTTCCTTTCCATGTGTGGAAATATTGGAATTTTTATAGCTGGTAATACTGTGTTCCATATGTTTAAATATTAAACACATACACCAGTGTAACTTCTAGGCCACAAGATGAAGTGAACCAAATTTATATTTCTCTTTCTAGGTTTTTTTTTTTTTAATATATCTTCCTCTTTGCTTGGGAAAATTCATTTCAGGAAAAGTTATAGGTACCTTTGAAAAGTTATTATGTTCCCTTTTCCAGAAGAAGGGCCATGTTTTGGTCATCTCTACTTAAGGAATACAAATTAACTGAACTTGAGTAATCATAGAGGTCATGGGACTGCAAAGAGTGAGACACTGTATATTTCTGCTCCTTACTTAGCAATGCAAATTTAAGCAAGATATTTAACTTCTTTGGCCCATGACTTCCTAGTATGTACTGAGATCATGATGCCATTCTGTTTCTTGGTGGGGTTTTGTTGTGTATGTTTTGTTTTTGTTTTTTTTTGCTGCAAGTGGGATCTTAGTTCCCTGACCAGGGATTGAACTGCTGCCCAGAAAGCACAGAGTCTTAACCAATGGACCACCTGGGAAGTCCCATGATGCCACTCTTTTAGGGTAACAGGAAAGATTAACCAGGGGAAAGACCCAGAACTGTCAAAGCAATGGGAGGAAAAGAACAAAGCTGAGGGTGTTGCCCTCCTAGACTCCAAAGTACAATGGTTGATTGGAAAATTTTTCAGTGAAAGATTCTGGAGAAAGGCTCTTTAAGGGACACCATTCAAATGCCCAGGATCCATTATTGTTCCAGAGATCTGATGCAGCTGGTCATTTCATGAATCATTTAAGTGAGAATGGTTGGTAGCTTCATAGAGCTATTCCTGCCAACTCAATTCATAAGCAAGAATATTTCCCTGACTTTATGCATAAGCCTCCTCTGTCCCCCACTCAGTAGTCGTATGACGGATATGACTGGCTAAGAAAGACTTCCCATTCCATATCACTCATTTTCAGGATCTATTTTGCCAAGTTGCTTCAGTCGTGTCCAACTCTTTGCGACCCTCTGGACTGTAGCCCACCCAGCTCCTCTGTCCATGGATTCTCCAGGCAATAATACTGGAGTGGGGTGCCATGCCCTCCTCCAGAGTATCTTCCCCACCCAGGGATCAAGCCCATGTCTCTTATGTCTCCCGAATTGGCAGGTGGTTCTTCACTACTAGTGCCACCTGGGAAGCCTGTATTTTAGAATAGCTAACATCTATTTAGCTCCGTGTTTCAGGCACTGAGCTCATGACTTGATATGCATCGGTTTGTCATAGTAGCTGTGAAGTCAGCACTATACTTCTCTCCATTTTGCAAATGATAAAACGGAAGCCTACGGGTTTCAGTAAACTGCAATTTCTCATGGGTCAGTCAAGGGTGGAATCAAAACTCTATTCCAGGTGTGTTGACGATGAATGTCTGTGTTGCTAAACAGGATAAATGGACTAAGAGAGACCATTACTGCAGAAAGTCAAGAGTGGAAAAGGGATGGAGGTGGGGGATGAGAGTCGGGGAACAGATGCTTCCCTATCCTGAACTTGGGCCTCCCTGTGGCTCAGATGGTAAAGAATCTGCCTATTCAGTGCTGGAGACTCAGGTTCAATCCCTGGGTCAGGAAGACCCCCTGGAGAAGGGAATGATGGCAACCCAGTCCAATATTCTTGCCTGGAGAATCTCATGGACAGAAGAGCCTGGAAGGCTGCAGTCCATGGGGTCGCAGAGTTGAATACGAGCAAGTGACTGAGCACGGCAGAGGCGTCTCCCGCTCAGCTTCCATGTTCTCCAAACCGCAGATACACGTGTCTGGATCTTCATGAGGTTTTTGTGCAGCACCTCTCAACAGATTTGAAGAGTAGAATGAGCATCAGTAAACAGTTCACCATCCCAACACACACATCCACGCTCGTGTGCACACACATACCTTGGGAGGGGAAGCACACAGCACATCAACTCTGAAGAAATCCGCTATCGTCCACTTCTCTCTCCACTTTAATCTCTTTATCGCTTTGGATGCGGACTGGACACCCCCCAGCACCAGCTGTCTCCTTTTAAGTCAGGCCTCTCTGAAGTCTTCCTCACTTCGCTGTGTGGAGACTGTCTTCTTGGAGATTTGGCCAAACCTGAGATCACACGAGCTCTCTGTTAACACAAGTTGCTCAAAAGGAAAAGGAACTTTGAACTCTTCCATTCAACAAAAATCCATCTTCTTTATCCTGTCCCTCTTCAAAAGCTTCCCCTTTTCCACTGCTGGTTATAGAACAGTAGATCTGTGATGAGGGTAAGGACTTGCATTGTATAGCTATGCAAATGAATTCCAAGTGCTCTGTCAGATGATGAAAGGAAAAATGATGAGAATTTTATTCTGCTTGTTCTGGAGTAAACATTGGTAAACTCATTACATGATACACCTTCACTGAATATCTATGAATGAAGGGAGAGTCTCTGATTACTGGTTTTGTCTTTACTTCTATTTGATAAATTACATTTAATTATGGCATAATTAGATAACACCTTTAGCATTAAAAAAAATTAGCCATGTAATAAGGTATAATTTCTGAGAACAGTATAAATTCTAATGATTGTAAATAAAGAGACCGCATGACAACTCTGCAAATTCGTCAGAATGGTTTGGTTTATATTTCTTTAAAAGATTAGTGTGCATAATATGGAACTTTATTCAAAGTGTCAATTCTAGAATTCTGTATGAAAAATCAATTGAAGAAATCAGTTTTACATGGAAATGCATTTTATAACAGATACAATCTACCCACTAAATGAAGCTGTGGAAATTTTTTAAAAATTACCCAACAAATTCTTCTCTAATTGAGCAACTACTAATTAAATCAAGGGCTCAATTAGTTAATCACAGTTAAGCAGTGCACTTCAAAGCCTCTCCCAGTTGACATGTGGCCAAGAATTGCCTGTGTCTCTTCCTTCAGGCTCCTCACACCATCCCACTGGCTCTTGCATTTCACATTCGGTTAGCAGGGTGAGAGATCTGAAACCACTTTCACCAAGCTCCGTGCGTCCAAGGACAGTTCAGCATGTCTTTTTGCTCAAAATACAAGAAAAGGACAGTGACTACTATTCATAACTGACTTCCATACTCTGTTACGTAAAATGTCAACAAAAAGCAGACAGGATTATCAACAGTAACCGCAGTGACTCCAAATGCTGCTCCACACCACAGCAGAGACCAGGAGTCAGGAAAAGGAAGGGTATCTTGATGACTTTCACCCCGCCATTCGCCTGTTCTTTTCCAAACAACCCCTGGTCTATGAAGAGGTGAAGGAAGCCTTTACGCCGCATCACAGTAACATGTGAGGGTCAACGACAAAACGCCTAAATGCATCAGGAATTATGTCTTCTTACTGTGAAAGTTCCAACATTGTTCTCTTTGACCCCTTTCCAGTTACAAATTCCTCCTTGCATGCTGACTCTAAAAAGCGTCTAGAATGTATTCTCTCCCCTCAATTCTATTGTTCCATAATGATCAGGGAGCCCTACTGAAAATCATACTTAAAATCCATTTGCTACTGCCGTCTGCAGCTCTTGCCTCACTCACTGAAGCTTTGGGATCATGGTCTCAATCTCCGTTCCAGCTCTTTTGTGTGTCTTGCCTGCTAAGTTGCTCAGTCTTACCCGACTCTTTGTGACCCCATGGACTGTAACCTGCCAGGCTCCTCTGCCCATGGGATTCTCCAGGCAAGAACACTGGAGTGGGTGGCTGTGCCCTCCTCCAGGGGATCTTCCCGACCCAGTGGTCGAAGCCACGTTTCCTGCCTTGCAGGAGGATTCTTTACTGCTGAGCCACCAGGGAAACCTGAGGTCTTAGATGATTCTTAGTCGATGTTGAGGACCCAAACCACACACAAGGGAGTAACCTTGCTGTTGGCAAGAGCATCATTCTGCCTCAGCTGACAACTCCTTTGGGCATACTCTGGATACTGTCACCTACAGAATTTCCCTGACTTCGGAATACTAAACTCAGACCTATCCTCCCTGAACAAGCCTTCCAGTCCTTTCAGGAAACGAAAGGATGACGTGCCTCCCTTGTGCAAGCTGTGGAGGTGATGGAAACACTCACACATGTGAGGAGACCCCTGGAAGCTAAAATGGGCTTCAGTCCGGCCCAGGAATCCTACCAGGCTTCTCTTGTTTCTCTTGTTGACTCTCTTACCTCCTGTTATTTCCCTTTCTCTTTCTCTCAAGAGTTTATCTATATATTTCACAGAGGATACAAAAGTCTTTAGAATATAGTCAACTCAACTTTGCCTCATCATATTCATGATTCCCTGGTGGCTCAGACGGTAAAGAATCTGCCTGCAAGGCAGGAGACCAAGATTTGATCTCTGGGTCAGGAAAACCCCCTGGAGGAGGGCATGGCACCCCACTCCAGTGTTCTTGCTGGAGAAACCCATGGACCGAGGAGCCTGGCAGGCCACAGTCCACAGGGCCGCAGAGTCGGACACCGCAGAGGGACTACCGTTTTCACTTTCTCTTCATTCATAAATCTACCGAAAATGGCTTCCTTCTCTCCTCCCCTCTCTCCTGTTATACGGATGTGGTATTTTGCAGGGCATCACAGAGAGGACGTGACCACTGGCTGGCCCAGGAGCTGGAGCCCTGCCCCGGGATGTGCCTTCTCTCCACTGTTGCTGCAGCGAGTGCTTTCAAGGACGCAAGCCTTGAGAGAATAACCTGTTGAGACCATCGGGAAAGCGTCTGTGACTGAGCCCCAGGAAAGCCTCTATACAAACTGTTAAGATTCTGCCAGGCAGAGATCTCCGCTCATGTACGCTCCCTGCTTATTGAAACTTACTCTCACCTGCCAATCTGGAGAGGTCCGCCTCTTCCCGCGGCTCCTCTCGTCCTTCATTGAAGGGAGTCGGTGCTTCATTTCATCTGCAGACCTCTCAGCGTCGCAAACCGGCAGACAGCCTCATCCCTTAAGAAAATAAATGCTTCTAAAAAGAGATCCCAGATACTAACCTAGTGTCTTTTTCTCTTTATAGGCAAGCAATCCTTTTTTTAAAAAAATTCATTTTTAATTGAAGGATAATTGCTGTACAGCATTGCACTGGTTTCTGCCAAACATCAACATGAATCGGCCGTGTCCTCAATAAGGAGGTGTCTGTTCTCACTCACTCCGGCACTTTACTTTCTCATACCTTCTGTATCTGCCCTAACCTAAAAAACTTTCCCATCACACACACAATCAACAACCTCCCTCAGATGCTTTTGAACTGTGATGTTGGAGAAGACTCTTGAGAGTCGCTTGGACTTCAAGGAGATCCAACCAGTCCATCCTAAAGGAAATCAGTCCTGAGCATTCATTAGAAGGACTGATGCTGAAGCTGAAACTCCAATACTTTGGCCAGCTGATGTGAAGAGCCAACTCATTAGAAAGGGTCCTGATGCTGGGAAAGACTGAAGGTGGGAAGAGATCTTCCTGACCCCAGGGATCAAACCCAGGTCACCCACATTGCAAGCAGATTCTTTACCATCTGAGCTAAGAGGGAAGCCCCCTAGAAAACTTTACCTGATACCTTTCAATCAGTAATTTCCAAACTATAAGTCATGGCCCATGGTGTGTTATGAAATCATTTCAGTGTGTCTATAACTAGTATTTTTTTTAATGGTAGAATATTATCCCATCACACAAACTAGGATGAGACAGAATATACACCACATTACTTGTAACTATGGTAAAGTGCTACTTTACACATTTCTGTGTATGTGTGTGTGTTGATGGTGAAAGAAAGTGTATTTTTCTGACTATGAGCCATATTCAAAAATAAGTTGGAAACATACGTTTGCAAACCATTGTTGTAAGTGATGTTCACCATTTGTGTGTTTTCCTAACACCAGCATTTTTCGTTTAGCCAAATGCACACATTCAGGCTGTTATCTGTATATCTGTCCTATGTAAGATTTAGGAAACAAAGGAAGCAAAGACTTGTTCGCTCTCTGCGCATGCCACTGAATGTTTATCCAGCCACTGCAAGGAGGCCACAAAACAAGGAACATTCTCACGGCTCTTTCGCTGTAGGTGCTGCTACTGCTGCTAACTTCAACTTCAGCAACCACTATAAACATGGGCCCAGCAGGCAGGCGTGCCTCGGTTCAAGTGCCTTCTCTGCTGGGCACCAGTTTAAGCCATTCTGCAAACTGCATAACTTCCGTAAGTTTCTTTTTTCTCATCTGTCAGTTGGAGATGACACTCTCTGCCTTACTGGGTTATAAAGTTAAATGAGATAACACGCCCTTAGAACAGTGTCTAAGAACTGGAAGACATCGGTCTTCTTTATTCTCTTTCTCCAGCCTCCACGTGTACAGTAAGCACTGAGAGAATCCAGGCTTGGTCTTCTGACAAAGGCCTTTCTCAGATACAAATTTTATATCTATTTTATAACGCAATTACAATGTAATCAAATTAATTTCAAGTATGACATAAACAAACTAATGACATCATGAATTTCTTAGTTTTTTCCACCCCACGTCCATTTTCTTCTATTCCCCTACTCGCGACTGAGCAGGCCACCTGTTTGGATCAGTCTCTTTCAGTAACTCAAGAATAACATACAAATTTCCAAGTCAGTTTTGGACATCTGGAATCTCTTCCATATAAATGGGGTGATTTGTGATCCAATAGAGGCATCTGTCAGTTTCTAGTAAATTATGTCCATAGGTGGAAGGAAAGGAAAGTCTTAAGACCCTATTATGGCTCAGCCTTAATGCTGCGAGTCAGACACGACTGAGCGACTGAACTGAACTGAACTAATGTGCTTTATGAAATAACTGAAAAGATTTATAATTTAGTTGACCTAACAGAAATTTACTGTTTTACTCTACCTCAGTTCAAGTCTAAAGAGTTTTTCCATCATTATTTCTTAGAATGGTCATGAAATTCTACACAGGTAATCTATTAAAAATATAGGAAAGTGAAAGCCGTGTCTGACTCTTCACAACCCCATGGATTATACAGTCCATGGAATTCTCCAGGCCAGAGTACTGGAGGGGGTAACCTATCCCTTCTCCAGGGGATCTTCCCAACCAAGGGACTGAAACCAGGTCTCCATCAATGCAGGCAGATTCTTTGCCTGCTGAGCCCCGAGGGAAACCCAAGAATACTGGAGTGGGGAGCCTATCCCTTCTCCAGCAGATCTTCCCAACCCAGGAACTGAACTGGGGTCTCCTGCGTTGCAGGCGAATTCTTTACCAACTGAGATATTAGGGAAGCCCCCAATGGGAAGAAGGAAGTAACTGAAGATATAACAACTCGATGGAGGGCATAAAACAAGAAGACTCCTCAAGACCAATAAGTCTCCTTATTAAAATATAGATAATGGTAGTTGGCAATTTAAGGGAGATGGAGTTTATACAGCTTGATCCTCTCCTGTACGTCTGGGTCCACTAATTTCACATGCCTCTCAAAGCGGAATAAATCTAGAAGAAACAAGCAAAGCTGAATTAAACCCAACTAATTTCCGAAGTATCCCCAGAAATGCATATTAAATCATCAAGCACCTATACTAATTCTTTAAAGGGTTTTCTCTTACCTTTTAAATAAAACTCTTTTCATCCAGACATGCCTGTTTCTGGATGTCAAAAAGAAAAAGAAAATTGAGCATAATAGTCTTAAGAGGCATAACTTTGAAAACAGCATCACCTTCTGAGCAATCTAGTCCTCAAATTGTAACAGCCTTGATTTTCTAAATGCACTTATTTCATAACATGCTGAGACATGTCTGAAACCTGGTGGCAATATTTATTCGAGTCTATTCTTTATTTTAAACAGTGTTAGGCAGACAGTTTGCTCTTGAGCAAGGTCACACATTATAAAAGCTTTATATAGAGGATTCATATTAAGCATGATTACATTTCTCTTTATGTTGGACGTATTCATAAATAGCTTAGTTCTCACAATTTAAAGTAATACTATTTTATTGTCTTCATTGTTATGTGGCATTATCAACAAGCTCACTTGGAGCCTGGAATCGCCCCTTTACATACCAAGAGCATAAAGACATCTTCTCTGGCTGATTTTCCAAGAAGCGAGATGAATCTTGGCCTGACATTTTAGAGTCTATAATAACTGAGTGGGTGTCTGCTTTGTGAACTGAATACAGAATTCAGGTTTATATAAGCAACAAGTTTGGTTTGAATTCGAGAAAAACGGTGATACTTTTCAGTTGGCTTGCTAAATCACTGTCAACTGAGTTCTCTTAAATTCTATTATCCAATACCAGAAAGCAGAGAGAAGCATCCGGATCATAATTTTAGACATAAATTTAACAAAATTTTTCTTTTGTAAAGATGTTGAGTTTAAATATATATCTTCTATGATTTTTCTCTAATCCTAAGAACTAGAAATTCACCAAGAGACCTCATAATTGGTGAGAGATTGCATTCCCAATTGACACAAAAGAAAACATCAGTTTTGCTAAGTTTTGAATTAAATTTTCCTGAAGAAGAACTAATCAAAAGATTCTTTTATGATTCTGCCACACCTACTTATTTGGGGATAAAAATGAGATCTTTAAAATTTTGCTTAACGTAACATATTGTACGTTTGAAAACTAATGATCATACAATATATTTTTGTTTCCTA
>SJYF01266286.1:1685650-1696561 GCA_006410515.1 Procapra przewalskii | reverse complement strand
AAAAGGATGTAAAAAAAACGACATGTTAAAATCAAATGAAGTTTAACATCTTTTTGATAATTTCAAAATTTCAAACTCCATGGTGTTTGTTGCACCTCTGACAGTTTTTTTAACTAATTAATTTATTTTAATTGGAGGCTAATTACTTTACAATATTGTAGTGGTTTTTGCCATCAGTTCAGTTCAGCTCAGTCGCTCAGTCGTGTCCGACTCTTTGCGACCCTGTGAGCTGCAGCACGCCAGGCCTCCCTGTTCATCATCTGCACGCTGCGACTGAACTGAACTGAGCTGATGGCAAAAACCACTACAACATTGTAAAGTAATAGGCCTCCAATTGCCACACATTGACACGAGTCAGCCATGGGTGTACACGTGTTCCGCATCCTGAACCAGCCGCCACCCCCCTCCCCATCCCATCCCCTGGGTCATCCCAGTGCACTGGCCCTGAGCGCCCTGTCTCATGCATCGAACCTGGACTGGCCATCTGTTTCACATATGATGATATACACGTTTCAATGCTATTCCCTCAAATCATCCCACCCTTACCTTCTCCCACAGAGTCCAGAAGATTCTGTGATTTCCGGAGAGTACAGTTCAGTAGTGTGGCTACCAAAATTTTCACTATTATTTGAGATACTGCTCTCATTTACATGGCTTTCCCACAAGTTTTTTATTTTATATTTTTTAAAGATATAATTTAAGTTGTTCAAATGTTCCGAACATATGTGAACTATGGATTTCCCTGGTGGCTCGGATGATAAAGAATATGCCTGCAATGCAGGAGAGACCTGGGTTCGATCCCAGGGTGGGGAAGATCCCCTGGAGAAGGGAATGGCTACCCATTCCTGTACTCTGGCCTGGACCATGGGGACAAAGAGTCGGACATGACTGAGCAACTTTCACTTTCACTTCACTTTTCAAAGGCAACGTTTAAGGGATAACCAGAAAATGTGTCATACACCCCATCAGAAAATAAATCTTTTCCAAATAATGTCATAATAAGAATCCTTGAAGAGTGTGGTAGAAATTTCTGCAAAGCCATCAGTAGTAGGAGACCGCAAAGGAACATAGAAATGAGTAAAACTGAAATTCATGGCATGAAATAAACCATTGAGTGTTCCCAAATCTGAGGACAGAGAATATTCTCCCCAGATTGAAAGAAAAGACTAACTTGGAAGATCCCATAACAAACCTGAAAATTGTACTCCTTTTCTTTGTTGCAGTAGCCACAGATTTGATGACTTAAAAATACTGTTACATTTCATGATTTTTTATCTGTAGTCAGAAGCCTAGCACTGATCTCACAGGGTTAATAGCAAGGTGCCCGTGGGCCTGTCTTCCTTTCTGCAGGATCTGGGGGAAATCCATTTCTTGGTCATCTGCGTGCTCACAGAACTCAGGCCCTTATAGCTGTAAGACTGAAGACTTTACAAGGGATCTTCCTGGCTCTCAACACCTGGGAGCACTCTAACTCCCAGAGGCCTTTCTCCAGTCCTCACACATGGAACGCTACATCTCTGAACCATCAATGGGGTGCCAAGTCCTTTCCACATGGCCGTCTCTCTCTTTCACAGTCAGGAAAGAGTCTCTGAATTTAAGGACTCAAGTAATGAGATCAGGCACATCTGGATAATCCAGAATATTCTCTCAGTCTCAGGGTCCATAACCTTTATCACAACTGCAAGGTAAGGTAACAGAGTCATAGGTTCTGGGGATTAGGGCATCAAAAATACAAAAATTTATTCAACATAGATCACAGAGCTGAATGCAAGAGGTAAAACATTAAAACTCTTAGGAGAAATTATAGGAGGAAATCTTTGTGATTTTTGGATTAGGTTATGGATTCTTAGAAATGCAAGCAGGCAAAGAAAAAGTAGATAAATTAATTTTATAAAAATGAAAAACATTTGTTTTTTAAGGGATACCATTGAAAAAATAAAACAACTCAAAGGAAAAAATATTTTTAAATCACATGTGTCATAAAGAAAATGCATTCAGAATATATAAAGAACTTTTACAAGTTAATAATAAAAAGATAAAGCAATTAAAACCAGACAAGGAACTTGAGTAGGTATTTCTGCACAAAGCATATTCAAAGAGCTAATTAAACACATGAAAATATGTGCAATCAACATCAGCCAGGTACCACTTCATACCTGCAAGACTGGCTGCGAACAAAGGACAGCCGAAAAACGAGTGCTTGATGAGGACACAGAGAAGCTGGGAGCCTTATATACTGCGGTAGTCATGGAAAACAGTCTGGCAGTCCCTCAGACGGCTAAATAGAGAATTACCATATGATCTAGCAATTCCTCCCAATCAAGAGAAATAAAAACATTCAACCACATAAAAACTTGTACATGGATGTTTATAAGGCAGCATTATTCATGACAGCCCAAAGGTTTATTAACTGATAAATTGACATCTTTATTTATTAATAAATAATAAAATCTGACCTATGTAGATAATAGAATACTCTGTCAATAAAACATAAAATGTAATGGATGAAGGTCAAAAGTAGCATACTCTAGTGAAAGAGCTCAGTCACAATAGACCATATATTGTATGATTTCATATAGGAAACAATGGTAGTCAAATTTTGAAGACAAATATGTTGATGGTCACCTAAGGCTGGGGAATGCTTGTACAAGGACTTCACTTTTTAAATTAATGCTAGATTTTTGATTGATGAAAATGGAGTAAAATTAGATTATGATGGTAGCTGTGTAACTGCAGATATCTTAAAATTAACATTAAAAATATTGAATTTTACACTTTATTATTTATGGTACTAAATGAAAACTATTTCAAAAAGTATCTACTTTAGATCTGTGATCAGCAGCCTGGCTTTCTTGTATGTTGCTTTCAAACTCTCCATCTTTTATTAGCTTTTCTCTTAATACATTTATGAGGATGACTAGCCTAATGTTAAAGAGAAAAAATCACAGTGGTCATACATATCTCACTTCTCATTTCAGGGAAAGTTTCTAATGCTTAATCATGACTCATTGTTTGCCACAGATTTTGAGAGACAGCCAACTCATATTTTACATTCTCCATAAAGAATTTTCAGACTACTCCAGCCCTGAATCACGTCTTCCTCTCTGAGTGTCTTTGATATTTACTGTCTGCCTCATACATGCAAAGACAATAATCTTTGTGTTCTAATATTGCTTAATACTAAACAACTTTCAGAGCAAAATGAATGTCATAACTTCCCAGGCTATACCAGCATAGAAGGAGCTACTTCACCCTGACATACCCACGGCAGCCATTTAACATGTAGAGCCAAACAGATTTAAAACAGCTTTTCATGATTATCAATTAATTTTATGTATCTTTTATGACTGCATCTTATTTCTCCTGTTAAGCTCCTAGTGGGCATTAACTGTATTTATTCGTATTTCCATGAAGTTTAAATATAAGTTCTCAGTAACTGATGCTCCAAGCGCTATAAACACAGCCCGGGAAAGGCCTGGCCTAGCACTAAACTCCAGGGTTTATACTGGATTCAGCATGTCTTCCGTGTCTCTGGAGGACACACATTTTTTCAAAGGTGTTGTGTTGTGTGCGTGCTCAGTGGCATCCAGCTCTTTGCAACTTTGTGAACGACAGCCCGCCAGACTCCTCTGTCCATGGAATGTTCCAGGCAAGAGCCCTGGAGTGGTTGCCACGCCTCCTCCCGGGGACCGTCTTAGCCCAGGGCTTGAACCTGTGTCTCCTGCCTCTCCTGCATTGCCAGGCAGAGTCTTTACCCCTAGTGCCCCCTGGGAAGATTTTTTTCAAAGGGGAGGGAATACAGCTTTCAAGACCTGGGTTAACCAGGGAGAGTCTGGGCTGGGAGACTTGGCTGTACTCAACAGTTGGTACAGCTTCAAAGTTAGCAGCAAATTCGTCTTGGAGACCAGGACCTATGCAATGTCAGTCCATCTGGGAACCAGGTACGTTCTTGTTTTCCTTTCCTTTCCTTAATTTTTTTTTAATTTGAGCATTCTGTTTTAATGGTCGACTGTTTTAACTCCAATTTTGTGCAACCTCAGAATCAAAGCGATTTAAAGAAACTATTTTCAAGGTAAGTCAGCCCTATATTTCCCGTTTGGAACATGAACAAAGGAAAGAATGAATCATCCACCAACCTTGTGTCGTGAACTGATATTAGCACCGTGGTTAAACCTTCCCAACTGTGTTCTATTGATTGAGCAACGAAGCTCTGCTCAAACTTCTTTGCTCTTCCCTTTTCACACAAGGCTTTTCACTTAATGAACTGGCTCCTGAGATGTGAATTGTTGTCATTCCTTGAGCTGCAGAGTTAAAAATACCCAGACTTCATCAATAAGAATTATAGAGTTAGGTTTTTTCCAGTCTGCCAGTATCACCATAAAAATGTGAATAACATCTTTAGATCAAATAGTACATAAAAGAAACTTTAGCAATAAAAATTAATAGGGTATCCATTTACTGCCTTACGGTCTGTTGCTTATTGAATTAGTCCAGTTGCTGAGGATAAAATCATAAAGCTTACTAAAGAAAAATAACATAAAAATGTATTTGTTTATGATCTTTCAATACCAAGAGAGGAATCAAATCCCTGATTCAAAAATCATTTTTCAAAAATATAACAGAATAAGAATAAAAAAGCAATTTACCTTTACCCAGTAGGATATGTTCAGACTGCAGGAATCAGGCAAAGAAACTCTCCACCATGTGCAGTTTTTCAAGGTGAAAGAAAATCCTTGTCAAATCCCAGCAGTGGAAGGAAATGAGGAACGGTGATTAATAACACTGTTGGCAGGACAAAATAAACCTTGAGATCTAAACAATCTTCCATCATACAGAAAGCACATGAATCTATTATCTCTCTGCGTTTTTTAATTGTTGGCTTGTTATTTCTAAAATACTGTGGAATTCAGTTTAAATGTCTGCAAATATTTTTCATCATTAAAGTAGAATTATAGAAATTATTAGTCAGCCACATAAATACCCAAATGCTCCTATTATTTTGAAGGACATAAAATACTTCAGCTTTTCCAAGAGTTATTTAGTAATTTGAAATCAACGTTGCTCATACACTGTCTCATACCGCTTCCAGCTACATAACCTGAACACCAATGCAGCTTGGACTGCCCTATTTCAGAGCATGAGTCGGATTATTATGCCTCTCCTTAAATAAATAAGCAAATATCATCACAAATATCCTCCCTTGGAATATTTCACCTGATTAACAAACTCATACATTTATTTTTCTCTTTTTTACCTTTGATCCATAGGCTTAAGGGATCATAAATGGTATCCTCTCTGAAACAGGATACTTCTATTCCAGTTCGGATTCCTCAGATTAGAACATTCATCCTTCCTAGTAAGAAAGTGATAGTATATGAGAGAGAATGCTCACCTACCAAATCGTACACATTAGGGTAACACAAGCTGTTGTTAAGAGGAGGGCGTGGGCACCTGCTCCAGTATTGTTGCCTGGAAAATCCTATGGACAGAGGAGCCTGGTAGGATACAGTTCATGGGGTTGCACAGAGTTGGACACGACTGAAGCAACTTACCACACAGCTGTTGTTAACAAATGTATCTCAAAATGATCCAAACAATTTAGGTTATTTTGCATTTCACAATATTACTGGGAAGGTAAATGTTTTGGTGGGATAACTCTCATCCATGTGATAACTCAGGGATGCAGCTTCACAGCACCTCTGCAATGGGTAAGACCCCACTGCTTGGCGATCGTCATCCCCACCAGCCTGAGGGGGTGGAGCCAGGACTGCACATCGGAGCCCTGGAAGAGGCTTGCAGCACGTCCTCACAGTGACTGACACGACAATCAGAACTCGTTACTCTAATCACTAGCTGGGAAATAAGATCATGCTACGTACCCAGAAAACAATGGGAATGCATATTTTGATGAGCAACTTTGCTTCTCTCACAGTTAAATAAATTATACTTTGTGAAAAATTAATGTTTATACTTCATAAAAATCTGAGTAATTAGGTCATTTATAAACTTGGTATAAGTTCAGAAAACTTTATATGATGTATTTTATGATGCAATATATCCATTTCCTAAAAATACTTGGACTCAAAGGAGTTGTATGACTTGATCTGAAGTCACAGATTTATGTCATTTTAACTACATTCTTGCATTGCACTGCAAGCAGATTCTTTACCGATGAGTCACCTGGGAAGCCAACTCATTGGAAAAGTCCCTGATGTTGGGAAAGATTGAAGGCTGAAGGAGAAGAGGGCGTCGGAGGATGAGATGCCTGGATGGCATCACCGATGCGATGGACATGAACTTAGGCGAACTCTGGGAGATGGTGAGGAACAGGGAAGCCTGGTGCCCTGCAGTCAATAACAGCTACCATCCTAGCTTTTTTGGGCCCTGCAGCTTGTGGAATCTTGGTCCCTGAATGGGGATCAGCTTAAGGCCCCTGAAGTGAAAGCCCACAGCCATAACCACTGGAACACCACGGAAGTCCCAAGCCTAGCTTTCCACTGGGCATTTTCAGTGTCCTCAACGGAAGAGGACTAGCCAAGAGCACCAATAAAGCAGCACCCGCTTTGCATTCAGTCTCCTTATTGATCTCTTCTTCCTACAATCCCTCATGCTAACATAAGCCAGAACTTGCTGTACAGGTAATAATCACAGAAATCGAGGAAAGGTGTGATAAAGTGACCACTATTTCAGACACCTAACAAGTGCTCATTGCATTTTAAAACTATCTGACATTTTATCAGAGACAAATCCTGCTCTAGGTGGCTTCAGTGGTGAATTCTTCCAAACATTGTAGAGAGAAAGAATGCAATCTATTTCAAAAACAAGATGAAGACAGAATACTTTCCACCTCATTCTGTGGTGCCAACATAATATCAACACCAAAAGAAGACAAAGACATTGCAAGAAAACTATAGCAAAATACCCTTCATGAACATAAATGCAAAACTAATCAACAAAATATACTAAACTAATTATAGTGATATGTAAGAAAGAAACAATTGGATGTATCCTGCAAATGCATGGCTGGTTAAATATTTAAAACTCACCTGATCTTATAAACAGACAAAAGTAGAAAACCCATGAGAGTTTTTCAAACAATGAGCATTTTATGACATTCCACAAATGTTAATAGAAAATAAACCTCTCAGCAGACTAGAAATGTGTGGAAACTGCCATTAGGCTAATAAGTAGCATTTTAAAAAACTACAGCAAACATGTTTAATAGTAAAAGACTGAATTTTTCCCCAAACTGAGAAAAGCAACAATGTTCACTTTCTCCTATTCAACATCATACTGATAACGCAAGGGAAATGAGCATGCATACAAAGTAGAAGGGAATCAAGTTACCAATGAGGTTTTTCACAGAACTAGAGCAAAAAAATTCATCATTTGTATGGAAACACAAAAGACCCTGAACAGCTTGAGAAAGAAAAATGGAGCTGGAGGAATCAACCGTCCTGACTTCAGACTATACGACAAAGGTACACTCATCAAGAAAGTGTGGCACTAACACAAAAAACGCAGTGCAGACCGAAGGAACGAGACAGAAGGCCCAGAGATGAGCTCGTGTGCCTGTGGGCACTTCGTCTTTGACAAAGGAGGTGCAGATATACACGGAAATGCAACACTGAAGCCTCTCCAACAAGTGGTGGTGAGAAAACCTGCCACGCAAAAGAATGAAACTCGAACACTTCCTGACACAATACAAAAATAAACTCAGTATGGATTAAAGACTTAAATGTAAGGCCAGAAACTCTAAAGTTCTTGGAGAAAAACATAGGCAGTATGCTGTAACGCAAATCACAGCAAGATCTTCTTTGCCCCACCTCCTAGAGTAATGAAAATAAAAACAAAAATGAACAAACAAGATTTAATTAAACTTAATAATAAACAAAATTAAAAGACGAGCCTCAGAACCAGAGAAAATAACTACGAAGGAAGCAACTGACAAAGGATTAGTCTCCAAAATATATAAGCAGCTCATACCACTCAAACTCAGAAAGAAAACAGTCCAGTCAAAAAATGGGCAGAAGACCTAAACAGATGTTTCTCCAAAGACATACAGATGGTCAATAAACACATGAAAAGATGCTCAATATCACTAATCATTAGAGAAATGTAAATCAAAACTGATGCGAGGTTTCACCTCACACCACTCAGAATGGCCGCCATCAAAAAATCTACAGACAGAGACTATGGAGAAAAGGGAACCGTCTTGTACTGTCGGTAGAAATGTAAGCTGATGCAACCGTTGCGGAGAACAGGATGCAGAGTCCTTAAAAATCTCAGAACAAATCTACCATATGACCCCGCAATCCCACTACTGGGCATATGCCCTGAGACAGCCACAATTCTAAAAGATACATGCACCCAGTGTTCATTGCAACGCTATTTACAACAGCAACCTAGACATCCACAAGAGATAAACGGATAACGAGGATGTGGTACATATATACAACAGAATATCACTCGAAAAAGAACAGATTTGAGTCAGTGATAGTGAGGTGGATGAACTTAGACCCCATTAAACAGAGTGAAGTAAGTCAGAAAGAGAAAAACAAATATCATATATTAACACATTTATGTGGAATCTAGAAAAATGGTATTCAGGAACCTATTTGCAGGGAAGGAATGGAGATACAGATGTAGGGAATTGTTTCATGGACTCAGTGGGAAAAGGATAGGGTGGGACGATCGGAAAAAGTAGCACTGGCATATATATGCTATCATATGCGAAATACATGGCTGGTGGGAAGTCGCCCTACAACAGGGAGCCCAGCCCAGCACCCTCTGACGACCTAGAGCAGTGGAGTGTGGGAGCGGAGGAAGGACCCAGAGGGAAGGGATGTGTGTGTAATCACAACTGATTCGAACTGATGTACGGCAGAAACCAACACGACATTGTAAAGCAACTTCCTACAATTAAGAAATAAATTAAAAACAGAAGGGAAATAATAAAAGTATTACTCTTCATAAAAACTACACAATTATCTACCTAGAAAGTCTTTACAGAATATAAAAAGGGGCTGGGGGATTTCTAGAACCATCAGTGAGTTTACAGAGTCACACAGTTTGGAGCTAATATACAAAACTCAATTATTTTTCTATATGCTAGCAATAAACAACTGGAAATTAAAGTTTAAAAGGCAGTATTATTTATAATAGCATTAAATAATGAAATGCACAGTCATAAATTTAACAAAGCATATGATGCTATGCATGCTTAAAACACAAAACACTGATGAAAAAAGTCAAAGAGAATCTCAATCATTAAGAGAAATAAATCAATTATGGGTTAAAAGACTTTACATTATAAACATGTCAATTAACCCCAAATAGATACATAGATTCAATACAATCTCAGACAAAAATCTAAGCAAAATTTTTCAACAAGCTAACCCTAAAATTAGTATGAAAAGACTATTTAGAATTCCAAAAACAATTTTGAAGAAAAGAACAAAGTTGGAGGACTAACAATACATAATTTCAAAGCTGACTATAAAACTGCACTAATCAAACAGTGTAGTATTGGAGAAAAGAATGACTTATAGATCAATGGACAGGAAAGTGAAAGTCGCTCAGTCAGGCCTGACTCTTTGCGACCCCATGGACTATACAGCCCGTGGAATTCTTTAGGCCAGAACACTGGAGTGGGTAGCCTTTCCCTTCTCTAGGGGATCTTCCCGACCCAGGGATCGAACCAGGAAGCCCAATGAAACAGAATAAAATCCAAAAATATATCAGCCTATATGTGGCCACTTTATATTTTCTCAAGGACTTCCCTGGTGGCTGAGACGGTAATGCATCTGCCTGCAATGCGGGAGACCAGAGTTCAATCCTGGGTCAGGAAGATACTCTGGAGAAGAAAACGGCAACCCACTCCAGTATTCTTGCCTGGAGAATCCCACGGACAGAGGAGCCTGGTGGGCTGCAGTCCACGGGGTCGCAGAGAGTCGGACTTTCACTTTCACTCAAGGACAAATCTATAGAAGAAATGATAGTCTTTCAACAAATGATTCTAAGACAAATAGACAGTTATCCATCTAGCTATACTTCAAGTTATATTTCACATCCCATCTTGAAAAACTGATTCAACATGAATCACAGACCTAAATGTAAACTGTAAAACTATAAAATTTCTACAAGAAAGCATAAGATAAAATTTGCATTACTTTATGTTAGACAAAAATATGTTCGATCCTATGCTCTATGAAGGAAGAAACTAACTTCATCAAAGTCTAAAACATTTGCTTTTCCAAAGATACTTCTGAAAGAATGGGGAAGAGAGATAGAAAATAAAGTCTCTGCTGTGGATCTCCTTCATCGTTATTAAAAGTGTAGTTTCCTACAGAGAAGCAGGGCTGACACTCAGTTCTGGGTTCACGTTTACATACACATGGCTGTCAGAAGAAATTTATCTGAAATTTCCTAAGCCTCTGATGAGAATTTTCCTCCATTCAAACTGTATTAACTCATTCTAAAGTTTCTGATATTTACTGTAGCATTTTCTACACATATCCAGGAGACACATATTGGGTCTGTCATTAATGAGAGACCCAGTGCTTCAATATTTGCAAGATGGCCAAGGTATTGGCTTTCTAAAAATCTCTCTCAACCCATTTCCTTATTTTTATTTCCATTGCCACAACCTTGGTCTATTTCACTTGTACTTTGTTCTTCGGCTATTGAATTACCTCTAAATCAGTATTATTTCACCCCCATCACACCCCAGTTTACCAAAGGCCTTCCTAATAAATAGAAGGGATTTAGTTTTTAGCTTATTAAAAGCTTCCAGGAACTCACTAGACAATGCTCAATTTAAAAATTGTGAAATAAAAATATATACTTGAAATGACTATTATAGCACTTGTATATTAGAACAATACTTAGAATAAATTTCCTAACAGATGC
>SJYF01266286.1:1669780-1685611 GCA_006410515.1 Procapra przewalskii | reverse complement strand
AGATCTGAACTCATAGAAATCTAAATATTTTCTTATAAAGAATGTAATGGAGATCAGCTCCTAAAATATATCTGAACAATATTCCAGCAATGCTCCTAGATCTTTAAAATGATCTATTTTGCAATTTTAGTTCCAACTTTATCATTTTCAATGAGTTTACTCTTTGTTTGGGTTCATGTAAGGTTTTTCTACAAAATTAAATGTTGATTTCCCTGGTGGCTCAGACGGTAAAGTGTCTGCCCACAATGCGGAAGACCCGGGTTTGATTCCTGGGTCGGGAAGATCCCCTGGAGAAGGAAATGGCAAACCACTCCAGCACTCTTGCCTGGAAAATCCCATGGACGGAGGAACCTGGTAGGCTACAGTCCATGGGGTCACAAAGAGTCAGACATGACAGTGACTTTACTTTCCCTTTCACTTTCACAGGTTCAGATGATTCCTCAGACTCCTGATTTTTTTCTGTAATATTTCAGATATGTCACTATCATAGGCCTTGTCAGATACAATACACACACACACATACATTTAACAAATTAATTTTCAAAACATAAAATAATGTATTATACTTATTGTACTTATTGTGATATTTCATTTCTTAAGTAAGCACTCCTTAAAATTCAAAATTGAAGTATATTTACTTATTTTGGGGGTAAATTAGAACAACTGCAATCTCTCATTAGAATTCTAAATACCTAAAAGTCAAAACACATAAAAATGACATTAAACAACTCAATATATTAGGCAGTTTAATAATTCCCAAGGGAAATTAGATAGGCAATTACTTTGGTAATATAAATCCCCAAAAAGCTGCTCTCAAACATAAAAACAGAGGAAAGAATAATTCTACTTAGCAAGGAAAGAAAGTGATTTTCTAAAAATCCCTTTTCTTCCATTTTCATGGTTCAGTTTATGACAGCTGTGTATGATAGTTAAGTAATTTTCTCTCTCCAACCAGCAATGACCATTTCTGTAGTGGACAATGAGTTCTGTACAAGGTCAGAGCAGTGTGAATGGTTCTATAAGGAAAAGTTTTTTGAACAAAGTTCATTTGAGACCATTTACTACCACAACAGCAGAAAACTGTTCCCATTATCCACATGAACCAGCTTTACTGCTCCAAGTCCAATGCACAGTTGCCAAGAGTGATGTGAGTCATTAAGCTTCAAGCAGATGCTCAGACTCAGAAGATCCTGGGTGTTGCTCGCCGTTCCAGCATAGTGGGCCCGCAATGAGTAGGCAATCAAAGGTCAAGTGGAGAGCACACACTCAACTATTATGGAAGATTACTTGGCACACACTCTCAATTTTTACTGTCCTCCCTGGTGATCAACAGCATTAACCTGAAGTGCAAGGCATTTCATACAGAATTTGCCATAGAGTAAAGCTTGAAAAAGCAGGAGAGTTCCAAAAAAGCATCTACTTCTGCTTCATTGACTATGCCAAAGCCTTTGACTATGTGGATAACAATAAACTGTGGAGAATTCTTCAAGAGATGGGAATACCAGACCACCTGACCTGCCTCTTGAGAAATCTGTATGCAGGTCAGGAAGCAACAGTTAGAACTGGACATGGAACGACAGACCGGTTCCAAATAGGAAAAGGAGTACGTCAAGGCTGTATATTGTCACCCTGCTTATTTAACTTATATGCAGAGTACACCATGAGAAATGCTGGGCTGGAAGAAGCACAAGCTGGAATCAAGACTGCCGGGAGAAATCTCAACCTCAGATATGCAGATAACACCACCCTTATGATAGAAAGTGAAGAGGAACTAAAAAGCCTCTTGATGAAAGTGAAAGAGGAGAGTGAAAAAGTTGGCTTAAAGCTCAACATTCAGAAAACAAAGATCATGGCATCTGGTCCCATCACTTCATGGCAAATAGATGGGGAAATAGTGGAAACAGTGGCTAACTTTATTTTGGGGGGGGCTCCAAAATCACTGCAGATGGTGATTGCAGCCATGAAATTAAAAGACGCTTACTCCTTGGAAGAAAAATTATGACCAACCTAGATAGCATATTCAAAAGCCGAGATACTACTTTGCCAACAAAGGTCCATCTAGTCAAGGCTATGGTTTTTCCTGTGGTCATGTATAGATGTGAGAGTTGGACTGTGAAGAAGGCTGAGTGCCAAAGAATTGATGGTTTTGAACTGTGGTGTTGGAGAAGACTCTTGAGAGTCCCTTCAAGGAGATCCAAACAGTCCATTCTGAGGGAGATCAGCCCTGGGATTTCTTTGGAAGGAATAATGCTGAAGCTGAAACTCCAGTCCTTTGGCCACCTCATGAGAAGAGTTGAGTCATTGGAAAAGACTTTGATGCTGGGAGGGATTGGGGGCAGGAGGAGAAGGGGATGACCAAGGATGAGATGGCTGGATGGCATCACAAACTCGATGGACGTGAGTCTGAGTGAACTCTGCGAGATGGTGATGGACAGGGAGGCCTGGTGTGCCGCGATTCATGGGGTCGCAAAGAGTCAGACACGACTGAGCGACTGAACTGAACTGAACTGAACTGAAAGCTTGAAAGCGAATGCCTATAACATGAACAATTTGCTATGCTGCTGATGTACTCTTGGGGGATGACCGTGGGTGCTTTATTTTTAGCAAAAAAGAGACATGATAATTTCACTAGTTCCAGCCTTCACATCACCAAACTCTGTACAGTCAACACGAACACAGAGACTGTCTA
The DNA here is from genome assembly GCA_006410515.1 of Procapra przewalskii. Lineage (NCBI taxonomy): Eukaryota > Metazoa > Chordata > Mammalia > Artiodactyla > Bovidae > Procapra > Procapra przewalskii. The sequence continues at coordinate 1,682,922 of SJYF01266286.1, read as the reverse complement.
GACAGAAAGCAGCTAGCACCTGGAATTGCCCGCGGACACACACAGCCAGAACGGAAGGGACGGGAAAGGGAGAACCGCAGACTCTTTTTGCAGCTGAACCCTAGATGCCAGCTGAGGAAATGAATGTGTATTATACTGACTTCAAAAGAAAAGGTTTAAAATTTAAGTAGTCAAGACGCAGAAACAGAGCAACAAACATACTAAGGCCCTCTGAGCCGTTTGCTGGTTTTCAGCGTCCTTGTTCCCCCCACTATAAATGTCCCCTTTCTGCCTGCTATCATGCTAATTACTAACTTAGTTAAAAAAACAAACCTCAGCTGATGATACCAGCGGTCCCGCCTACTGTTTCCTCTAACAGTCAGATCCCACCGCCTCTTGGAAGAGCCTCCGTCCTTCACCCCTCTGGGAACCCCGCGTCGCAGCCAGAGCTGGCGGGACAGTGCCTCCGCGGTGGCAGGGCTCGTGCTGCACGCGGGGCTCCACACTCGAAACTCTTCCCGGTCCACCGTCGCGCCTTAACCGACCCCGATCTAGCCACTTCATCTCCCCGATCTAGCCACTTCATCTCCCCGATCTGTCCCGGCCGCTCGGCTGGACCGCACCCCGGGCCTCCTGCTCCAGGGGGAGCTTCCCAGCCCAGGCGCCGCTGCATCCCCCGCGCTGCAGGCCGTCTTTCCGTCTGAGCCACCGGGAGGGCCCCGGCCCCACTGTTTCCTTCACGTCCTGCTCTTAGTCCTTCACGACTGTTCGTGCGATGTCTCACTTACATTATTTGACAGATTATTTGACCCAAGACTGTATCCTCCATGTGTCTTTCATCTCTCGATTCCTGACCTAAGCACAGCCCCCCGGCACTCAAGGGGCACAGAAGACTTACTGAGTAAATAAGCGCAAATAGTAAAATGTATTTAAAACAGTGACTTCACTGTGCTCTTGATGCTGAAATTCAGTCCCTAGGCATTCTATCTGAAGTAGTCAGATAACGATATAAAGATGTCAGCACATCTAGGGGCTCGGTTCTCTGGGCCCCCATCTTGGGGCCTTATACCTTGAGTTTGGTAGTGGGGATAGAAATGTCCACTACCTTTTCTCTATATTTTTTGTATGTCTAAAATATATCTTAATAAAATTTTTAAATGAAAAATGTAGGGATAAACAAAAATGTCACACATGAATATATTAACAGTGAACAACTAGGAAAAACTAAAATAAACTTTTAATAGGAAACATAAAATTAATTGTGGTCTGTGAATATATAATAAATTGAAATAGATTAGCATTAAAATGATGGTTTAGATTTTCTCTTTTGTGGGAAAATGACCATAATATATTACTCAATGGGAAAAACAGGTTACAAAATACAAATTATATTATGGCCCCATTTATTTTAAACTCTTTGTTAATACAAAAGATATTTAATTATTTCTTTCTAAAGATATACTGTGGTTCATTCTGGGTGGCAAGATTTTAGGACATATACATATTTTACTTCAAGTAAAATTTAAATGTTTTAAATGTTTTTTTACATAATTTATTATTTAAAAATTTTTTAAAATGGTGTTTCTATTTGGACAACTATTTTCTAAAAGTATTAATTCACTTGTATTTCTTTCTAAGGTCAAAAGAAATCCAAAGGGTGTTTGTTGATCTTTCTGTTGGTTTTCTCTTTATTTATTTGCTTTAAAATAACTAAAGACATACAGCTAAATAAAATAAACCAAGGAACACAACAACAGCTTTATGCCTTTAAAAGCATATATAATTTCTCACTTTTTTCTCCTTTATGTTATAATCAAAAAGCAAAGTTTTTCTATGTTCATAAAGACATATTTCTTCCTTAGGTAGGTTGTTCTGATTACATTACCCAAGGCAATCTATAGATTCATTGCAATCCCTATCAAATTCCCAATGACATTTTCGTCAGAGCTAGAATAAAAAAAATTTTTAATGTGTATAAAATACAAAAGACCCTGAAGAGTAAAAAGCAATCTTGAGAAAGAAAAGTGAAGCTGGAGGTATCAGGTTCCCTGATTTCAAAGCTGGAGTAATCAAAACAGTATAGTACCAGTGCACGCGCACACACACACACACACACACACACACACACACACACGCATGAAACTGAAATATAGATCAATGGAGCTGGATAGGAAGCCCAGAAATAACCCCATACAGCTGTAGTCAATTTGTCTATGACAAAAGAGGCAAGAATATACGACAGGAAAAGACACTCTCTTCATTAAGTAGTGCTGGGGAAACTGGAAAACCACATGCAAAAAAAAAAAAAAGAAAGAAAGAAAGAAATTAGAACATTCTCTAACACCATACACAAAAATAAATTCAAAATGGATTAGAAACTTGAATGTAGGACTGGATACTATGAAGCTCTTAGAGGAAAACACAGCCAGAGCACTCTTTGATATAAACCACATCAATATCTTTCTGTATCCATCTCCTAAAGTAATAAAAGGAAAAACTAAACAAATGAGGCCTAGTTAAACTTAAACGCATTTGCACAGTAAAGAAAATCATAAACAAAACGAAAAGACAACCCACAGAATGGGAGAAAATAGTTGCAAATGAATTGACTGACAAGGTATTAATCTTCAAACTATACAAACAGCTCATGGAACTCAATATCAAAAAAACAAACAATTCAATCAAAAAATGGACAGAAGATCTAAATAGATATTTCCCCAAAGAAGATATACAGATGGCCAAAAAGCCCAGGAAAAGACACTCAAAATCCCTAGTTATTAGAGAAATGCAAGTCAAAATGATAATCTCCCACCAGACAGAAAGGCCATCAAAAAAGTCTACAAATAAATGCTGGAGAGTGTATAGATAAAACAGAACTCTCCTAAACTGTTGGTGGGAACATAAATTTGTGCAATCACTATGGAGAACAGTATGGACGTTTCTCCATACTGGAAAAGAAGTAAACTTTAATCAGAATTGAATCAACTTTAATCAGAATTTAACTTTTAAAAAAAATTAAAGGTAAAAGTAGAATATTTTTCAAAATGACATCTGTGGTCTCAATCAGTAATTTACATCTAAAGAGCAATTGCCAATTTTTATTATCCTGTAATCTGAAGAACTAAAAGTTTGTTACATAAAACCTTTTTACATACATCAGTTCAGTTCAGCTCAGTTCAGTTCAGTCACTCAATCACGTCCGACTCTTTGCCACCCCATGAATCGCAGCACGCCAGGCCTCCCTCTCCATCACCATCTCTCAGAGTTCACTCAGACTCACGTCCATTGAGTCCGTGATGCCACCCAGCCATCTCATCCTCAGTCGTCCCCTTCTCCTCCTGCCCCCAATACCTCCCAGCATCAGTCTTTTCAATGAGGCAACTCTTCTCATCAGGTGGCCAAAGTACTGGAGTTTCAGTTTCAGCATCATTCCTTCCAAAGAAATCCCAGGGCTGATTTCCTTCAGAATGGACTGGTTGGATCTCCTTGCAGTCCAAGGGACTCTCAAGAGTCTTCTCCAACAACACAGTTCAAAACCATCAATTCTTCAGTGCTCAGCTTTCTTCACAGTCCAACTCTCACATCCATACATGACCACAGGAAAAACCATAGCCTTGACTAGACAGACCTTTGTTGGCAAAGTAATGTCTCTGCTTTTGAATATACTGTCTAGGTTGGTCATAACTTTTCTTCCAAGGAGTAAGCATCTTTTAATTTTATGGCTGCAGTCACCATCTGCAGTGATTTTGGAGCCCCAAAATATAAAGTCTGACACTGTTTCTACTGTTTCCTGATCTATTTCCCATGAAGAGATGTGATCAGATGCCATGATCTTCATTTTCTGAATGTGGAGCTTTAAGCCAACTTTTTCACTCTCCTCTTTCACTTTCACCAAGAGGCTCTTTAGTTCCTCTTCACTTTCTGCCATAAGGGTAGGGTCATACAGAGCTTATTATTTTTTCTATAACAAACCTGGTCTTCCTACTGTGCCCCTCTGCCGGGAGCCAGCACAAGGAGTCCTGCTCATGGCAAAGGTCATGAGGTTAAGGGGTCCAACAGGCAAAGGTGAGTCAGGCCTTAAGGGAGCCTTGCTGAATTTTCTCAAACATCTACCCCCAAAACCAGAGTCTGCCTGCCTTATTGTACTATGCTTTCCACTCTTCTTCCAACCACCTTTCTCTGGAAAAAGTTAACTTAGAGCTCCAATTAGTCTCCTGCATATGAAAAGAATGTTTCAGCTCAAACCCCTTTGATGGTTTTCTAACTTACCTGACTGGTCTGTCCAGATTTTTACAACTATGCATGTGAATTGTTTACAGCCCCCAGCCAGAGGCACGAAGCTTAAAGCATCTTAAAGATATAGAGCCCCTTTTTTAAAGCACTAAGAATTATATTGGTGTTGTGTTTCACTGTTGAGTCAATGACTGCTGTCAGACCTCCATATTCTTCATCTTTTAGGCAACTGGAGGATATTAATCAATGTAATTGGTATATAGAAAAAGGAATATAGTAGTTTTGATGTTAGCAACACTAGGCTTTTGAGTTAGTAAACTTTCTCTTTGTTATAAATCACTATACTCCTCTTTCTTTATTATAAATCACTGTGTCCTTGCTATGTAAGAATGTAACCTTAATTAGTGCTTTCTGAGAGTGGTACCAGACTTTGGGAAGAACAATATTTTTAAGGGCAAATAAGTTTTCTGGTTGACAGACCCTTATCAGAAAAGGGCCGTAAAATGTTAATTGGCCTCCTGGCCAGAAGATGATATAAATCACCTAAGACTTGTGTATACAGCTAGGTATGCAGAGAGAAAGCCTGGTCTCGATAAGAGTCAGGGCTGCTGATGCTACATAATTTTGTATTACCCATTGATCTCTGTGTACAACCAAAAGTATAAAAAGCTTTCCTGAACAATAAAGGATGGACCAGTTTCTCAGACCAGCTTCTCGAACTGGTTTCTTGGAAATCTGGCTCCCCCTGTGTCGACTCTCTCTCTCTCTCTCTCTCTCTTTCTCCCTCTCCCTCCCTCTCCTTTTCAGGCTGAATTCCCATCTGGAACGTGGAGGCTCACCACATTTACTTACTTGCCCTGGCTTCTATGACCCACACGAGAGGGAGCCCAAGGCAGGGCACCTTCCGCTATTCAAGTGGGCGCCGGTGGCCTACGTAGATGGTGCAAACCTCTTGTCTCGAGGTTTTATTAGCTTTCTGTGTAAACCAAGTTATTTAGCATCTTTTCTCCACCAATTTTCCTACTATACTATTCTTCCTTAATCTCTCTTTATATTTCTGATTAAATAGTCCTTTCCCAGATGCTGACTCCGTCCCTTCTTTGAATTCCCTGGATCCACTGGGGCTGGACCCAGCACCCCTCTTTGTCTGTGTTGAGTAAACAGTTTAAAGTTTAGTCTGATATCAAGAAAGGGCCCTTCAGGATATGTTCCGTCTTACAGATAAAAAGGCTCAGTCTCAAAGATAACTTCCTTCCAGCTGCCTCTCTCCTTAAGACAAAGCAGTCATTCAGAGGCAGAGGGGAACGCTTTATGACTCTTAAATGGAGATTCCTTACCAACCTCTAAGGCTCCTCTGGGATGCCAACCTTGGTAAACTTTTAGTCTGTCCTTCTTTGGTTGGGTCTGTGTCTCTTTCTCTCTGTTTTTGGAGTTGATTTACAGCGTTGTGTTGGCTTCAGGTGTATAGCAAAGTGATTCAGTTATACGTCTACATGCATTCATTCTCTCTCAGGTACTTTTTGCGTGTAAATTATTAAAGAACGTTGAGTAGAGTTTGCTGTGCTATACAGTAGCTCCTCTTTGGTTCTCTCTCTTACATACAGCAGTGTATGTGCGTTAATCCCAAACTTCTGACTTATCCCTCCCTGTCTTATTCCCCTTTGGTAACCAGAAATTTGTTTTCGATATCCGTAAATCTGTTCCTGCTTTGTAAGTCAGTTCATTTGCACCATTTTCAGACCCTTGTTTCTGCTCAGGGTTCACTTTATCTCCTGCTGCTGCTGAAGGCAGTGCCAGAGTCTAACTCTGATCCTTCTACTTTCTAGCACAGACACCTGATCCTACAGCCGCCACTGCACGGCCAGGCTTGCTGGCCCACGGTTTTATTGAGACTTCTTTCCCAGGCATGTGTTCAGTGACATGGCCTTAGTCTGCCAAGTACAAACACACCATGAAGGCCTGACCCTGTGTGCTTGGCGATGCCCTTATTTACCTGACACATGACCACTCTGGGTTGAAACCTGAAGAACAGAAAGCAGGGCCCTGCAGCTGACACCTTCACATGCCATCTGCCTCACATCTGTCTCCTCTCCATCCATCAAGACTGGGAAAGCGAGTTCTCCCCTTTTCTTCCTCCTCTTCTTAACAACTTCCCCTGGTTAAAAACAGGGATCTAGGTTACCAAACAAGATTTCTTCCATGCCTAAAGGGATATGAACCATAAAAATCTCATCTAACAATAACCTGGCTTTCAAGGCAAAGTATAGATGCAAACAACTTCCTAGTGGATCAGACATGAAATCTCTTCCTGGCTGCATGGCTGCATAGGTAGACGCTAGGAGGCACAGAAGGTCAAAAGGGAACCAAACCAAAGATTTTAAGCTATTAACACTATAGCCCATGTCAACTCTCCCTCACCTCGCTGCACAATTTAATTAAGCAGGCTTTAATAGCAAAAGTTAACTTATAGGAAGCAGTGACAAAAAGTAATAAAAGTGATACCAGCACCTGCCACCTTCTCTGCTTTCCCAGCTCTGGCCCCAGGGCACGCTGCGATGGGTGGGGTACACAGCCAGCTGCATCACTCCTCCTGGAATCCAGTTCAGCTTCCAGAACTCTCAGTTCTGGGGGGAGATTCAGGGGAATTGTGTTGAGTCTCAGGTATCACCATGATAGGAAGTTCTGCCTCCAACAATTAATACTATTTGAATTAGCCTCAGTTGATGCACCAAATTATACAGTGCCTCTCCCAATGTCTGTCCATCAGAGTGGAACCTGTTTTTAGAGTTCTCTCTCTCCCAAGGCTTATGCCACACAATTATTTCCTTCTGAGACTTAGGAAGAAAAGGTTTGAATTGTCTATTAGCTCAACTACTTTATCTTACTTAGAAAGACAAGTTTAATAAATCAGAACATTCTTCTATTTGAATCCTGTCTACCAACACTACATTATCTTTAATTCATGAGGGGATGTACTATCTGAACTGTGAACAGTAGCATGACCTTGACTGTTTTTCATTTCTAGGGGAAGATTTCAAAACAGAAATTGAAATCTTATTTCACCTTTTCATACCAGCTCCCAAGTTGATATACCCAGAATCTTCAGAAATTAAACGATGGTAAAAGAGATTAATACGGGGTTTCCCTGATGGCTCAGCAATAAAGAATCCGCCTGCAACATGGGTTTGATCCCTGGGTAGGGACAATCTCCTGGAGGAGGCATGTAAACCCACTGCAGTATTCTTGCCTGGAGAATCCCATGGACAGAGGAGCCTTGCAGGCTACAGTCCATAGGACTGCAAAGAGTCAGACATGACTGAAGCAACTTAGCATGCACAAAAGAGATTAATAGTGGGAAGCAAAGGAAAACAAGGAAAAGCTCAAGTCTACTTTCCTGATCACCCTAGAAAATCCAGATGTCTTGTGAAGGATGACATTTGAAAACAGTGAGAATGAAGTCACAGTTTGCAGGGATTAGGGACTCGAGCTGGGAGATGACTTTGCACATAGTTAACAGTAAACGGGGGAAGCAAAGTTTACTCCTGGTCAAGACATGCTGGAAAACACTTTTGGGGTATATCTTAGTTTCAGTTGCTATAACAAAATACTATAGACTTGGAAGTTTCTAAATGACAAAAAATTATTTCTGAAGGCTGGGAAATCTAAGATCAAGGATCTGGCAAAGTCAGTGTCGTGAGAACCCAGCTCCTCGTTTGTCTAACTCTTTGCTACAATCTTCCATGAAGGAAGATCCAAGGGATCTTTCTAGGATCTCTATCATAAGGAAACTAATGCCACTCACGAGGTCTCTGCCCTAAAGGGCTAATCATTGCCGAAAGTCCCAGCTCCTAAAACCATCACCTTGGGGACTAGGTTTCAGCATATGAATTTTAAGGCAATGCCGTATTCTGCCCATACCAGGATACTGGAGACAAAAAGATCCCAACTTGATAGAATACAATTTTCAAGTTACAAAGCACCTTAATGGCAAATTTATTTCCTAACACCCCTCTCCAAGTAACTGAGGGCATAGTAGGCAAGGAAAGAGGTCTGATTAGCACTAGCCGACACCAGGGTCACACCTGGCATGTACTAGGTGCTTCAGGGGAGAAGCAGCTGCTGCTGCTAAGTCACTCCAGTCATGTCCGAGTCTGAACGACCCCTAGATGGCAGCTCCAGGCAAGAACACTGGAGTGGGTTGCCACTCCCTTCTCCAATGCGTGCATGCGTGCTAAGTCGCTTCAGTCGTGTCCAACTCTTTGTGACCCCAGGGACAGCAGCCCACCAGGCTCGTCCGTCCACAGGATTCTCCAGGCAAGAGTACTGAAGTGGGTTGCCATTTCCTTCTCCACGAGAGGAGAAGCAGAGTATGGCAGAAAAGAAAAAGGAAGAAAAAGAACAGACTCAGGGAAGGAGGATGGAAGGAATGAGCGGGAGGAGCAGTAAGTGCATGTCAGGCAGGCTTAACAAGGCTTTCTTCTTGACTTACATGAAATTGTAAATCTTGTATCATTCACAGATAGAAAACTTCTCAGGGAGTAACTGAAGGGCCAGGGAAAAATAACTTTTAGGTCAACAGAATTCTGAATACTTGAGAATTGGCAGGGCTGGACCAAAAAAATTCCTCATATATCAGATTTGCCAGGAGTGAAACTAATCTCTCCTCACCAAGTAGTCAAAAGTGTCTTCAGTGACTCATGTGCTTGAGGAAACACTCCAAGAATTGTCCAAACATTTCACCCGCACCACTCCAGAAACACCATGGCATCAGGCTGGCCTGCTCAGTGGTTGACTACAAAACATGCCCTTGAGGAATCCAGGTAAAGCTTACCTGACTGCCCTGAGCTTCTGGTAAAGTGCACAAGAGGCATGTGAGTGTGCCTGCGGGGTGTGTGTGTGTGTGTGTGTGTGCACGTGCTTGTGGATGCATATGCACTTGCGGGCCTGCAGTTAATGCTGTACAGGCCGATGACACAGAGCACAGAGGTCTGTACTCTGGGAGGTGTGTGTGCACGCTCGCACACGCTTGTGTAAGCAGAATGGGAAGTCTTGCTCAATCATCTTTTGTATATAATGTTTAGTAGCTGGATAGCTTTCTTCTTATAAAAATAAAACAGTTGTTAAAAATTTGGGGAAAATAACAGATAATCACACTAAAAAGACATAAAAATCCCTCTTCAGTTCAGTTCAGTTCAGTTCAGTTGCTCAGTCGTGTCCGACTATTTGCGACCCCATGAATCGCAGCACGCCAGGCCTCCCTGTCCATCACCAACTCCCGGAGTTCACTCAGTCTCACGTCCATCGAGTCCGTGATGCCATCCAGCCATCTCATCCTCGGTCGTCCCCTTCTCCTCCTGCCCTCAACCCCTCCCATCATTAGAGTCTTTTCCAATGAGTCAGCTCTTCGCATGAGGTGGCCAAAGTACTGGAGTTTCAGCTTTAGCATCATTCCTTCCAAAGAAATCCCAGGGCTGATCTCCCTCAGAATAGATTGGTTGGATCTCCTTGCAGTCCAAGGGACTCTCAAGAGTCTTCTCCAACAGCACAGTTCAAAAGCATCAATTCTTTGTGCTCAGCCTTCTTCACAGTCCAACTCTCACATCCATACATGACCACAGGAAAAACCATAGCCTTGACTAGACAGAACTTAGTCAGCAAAGTAATGTCTCTGCTTTTCAATATGCTGTCTAGGTTGGTCATGACTTTCTTCCAAGGAGTAAGTGTCTTTAATTTCATGGCTGCAGTCACCATCTGCAGTGATTTTGGAGCCTAGAAAAATAAAGTCTGACACTGTTTCCCCATCTATTTCCCATGAAGTGATGGGACCGGATGCCATGGTCTTCATTTTCTGAATGTATCCCTCATAATGCCACAAATGAAAAATAAGCACTATTAATATTTTGGTATGTATATTCCAAGGTTGTTTTCCACCGGGATTATACAAGGCATAATATTTTGTAAACTACATAGAGACGTAGCATAAATCACCCTGAATATTATTTTCTATCATAAAGTATATATTCTTTTGCCATGTGTTATTAATGCCTACAAATATTCCTATCATATAGTTACGGTCCTTCAATCATATTTTAAATGTGGGTTGTTCATGTTTGCTATTAAATTTAATGCTCTGTTCACATCTATGACTATTTCCTTAGAGTTAATTGCTGTGGGAAAAATTACTGGATCATAAGATATTACCTTTTAAAATATATTCCTCTACACATATGTCCTGTCACTTGCATTTTCCTCTATAAAGTGTATACCTTTTACCTAAACTATTGCCAGTACTAGTATCATTTTTACTCAGTTCATCATTTTAAATGTAAAGTATATAAACTTTTGTTTTCTTTAATCAACTGTGAGATTAAACAACTCACATTCCTTTTAATTTAATTTTGCACTTTTCTGTTGTTTTATGTGCTATTCATGTTTTTGTTATTTATTTGTTACTCATTCTTTCATTATTTTTTGTAAGGGCTCTTAATTTAATAAGAATATATAGTCACTTTGGGGGAGTTCGTTGGAAAAGCATCTTACTGAGTTGCTTTTTATTACAGTAAAAATATTAACATGAGATCTACCCTTTCAGAAAAATTTGAAGTGTACAATACAATCCTGTTAATTATAGGCATGATGTTGCTCAGCAGATGTCTAGAACTTAACTCATTTTACATAACTGGAACATATTTTTAAACTTTATTCATAATATGTTGACATAGAAAGATTTTAAGTTTTTACATAGGCAAATATGCCATTCACCATTGTTTTACTTACTACGGATGATGATTTGCAATAGATCTTAGTTTTTATGTTTTTTCTTTTAGCAAAGCAGTTTAAATAGTTATTTTCCACTGGTTTGAAATTTTACTTTACATTGTATAAAATTCTGATTACACTGGAGCTTGTTCCCGACATTTTTATTTAGTTTCATTAATCTGACTGCTGAGATTTGGTGCTAATTACATGCTGCTTTGATTATTATAGCCCGGTTTTAATTCAAGAATTTGGTAGCACTCTTATTTTTAAAAAAGAAATGTATGCAATTATTCACCCTTTTGTTCTTCCATTAAACTTCTGTACAATTTTAAGTTCCAAAAAAATTTTTGGAAGTGCAGAATGAAATTGAATTAACTCTTTAGTGGGATAAAATTAGCATCTCGATAACATTCATACTTCCCATCTCAGAACCTGATATATGTTTATTTAATCAAGGCTTTTATTACGTCTCAAGTAAAGCATATTAGCTCTATTTATTTAGGTTTTACATCTTCTTGTTTATTTTCAATAGTTTTTGATCTTCCAGAAAATATAGTTGAAAGCCTTTCATGGATCGGGCAATGTGGTAATTTATTCCTAGATAAATAAAGTTTGGATACCAGTGCAAATGTAAACTGTTTATTATGTTGTCATTGCTGATAAATAATACAGCTTTTTATTTTTCTACTTGTATTTTAAAATATTCAATTTCTTACTAATCTTAATTTTGAATTAAGTTATCTAGTTAACAAATCACATTGTAAATTATAAAAATTTTGTACCATTCTTTTGAATATTTTTGTTTCAAATTTGTCTTTATAGTATTCAGTAATAGAGTCCAGAAGAGTATTTAAAAGTGTATAATAATAAGATCAGAATTAGTTCTAATAAGTTTTGTCCCTATTTTCATTCTTCATTTGTGTACGTTTGCTCTGTTTTACTTCATTTTTAATTACGAAAGAGAAAGCAGGGTGGAGCGTTTGTCCACTCAAATGGCATAAACTCACTTTCCCCATTTCTGGAGCCAGAAGCCTGACAGCAGTGTCAGCAGGGCCAGCTTTTTGGGGCTGCTTTTCTCGATGTGGGACAGCTGTCTCCTCCCTGCCCCTTCTCTCCGTGCACGTCTATGGCCTACTTTCTTCTTTTGTTATTGACACGGTTGATTCACCATGTCATATTGATTTCTGATGTTCAGCAGAGTGATTCCATTTTACACACACACACACGCTCTTTCTTTTTTGTCCTCCTTCCCATTTTGGTTTGCCACAGGACACTGACTACAGCCCCCGTGCCACCAGCAGGAACTACCGCGCCCCGTTCTGTGTGACAGCCCGCACCTGCCAACCGCAGGCTCCCAATCTATCCCTTCCCTCCTCGCCCCACCGGCAACCGCCAGTCCTTCTCTGGCGTCTGGGAGTCAGTTTCACGTAGGTTTCTCTGTGCCGTATTTCAGACTCCACGTAGAAGTGGCATCACGTGGTACTTGTCATTCTCTTTCTGCTTAGTGTGAGAATCTCTAGGCCCATCCGTCTGGCTGCAAGTGGAATTAGTTTATTCTCTCTTATGGCTGAGTAGTATTCCCGTGCGTGTGTGTGTGTGTGCGTGCGTGTGTGTGTGTGTGCATGCGTGTGTGTGTGTGTGTGCGTGCATGTGCGTGTGTCTATATATGCAGCACATCTTCTTTATTCATCTGTTGATGGACATAAAACAGGCTGTTTCTATGTCTGGCTCTTGTGAACAGGGCTGGTATAAACACAGGGGTGTGTGTATCTCTCTGAATTACAGTTCTGTTCAGATATGTGCTCAGGACTGGGATTGCTGAATCACATGGCAATTCTAGTTTCAGTTTTTTGAGCAAGTTCCATATGTGTTTTTAAGAAAGCAGTTTTTGGTATTTATCCACTGCATGTGAAGATTTTTCAAATTATTAAATTATTTCTTTTTCTATATTATTTATGCCTACATGTGCATGTGCCCTCACTCAATCATGTCCAACTCTTTGTGACCCCATGGATTGTAGCCCATCAGGCAAGAATACTGGAGTGGGCTGCCATTTTCTTCTCCAGGGGATCTTCCTGAGTCAGGGATCAAACCCAGATCTCCTGCATCTTCCACATTGACGGGCAGATTCTTTACCACTGAGCTATCTGGGAAGCCTGTATTTTCCTTAA
>SJYF01266286.1:1648513-1669336 GCA_006410515.1 Procapra przewalskii | reverse complement strand
ATATTAGAGAGAGAGAGAGAATGGAACACTTAATTATTTTAAAGATTTTAAGGTATGAATTTTTCTATTTTTATATGTATGAATGCATCTCCTAAACTTCAGTGTTCCAAATGACAAAATCTTTAATTTCTAAAATTAGATTTAACTCCTTTCCATGAGCTACCAGCTTGCTTATGTAAACAACTTTCTCAAGTTCCTATATGTATTAGATATTACAGTGGCTCCCAAAAAATCACATCCTGGTATTCAATCCTGGTATTCAGGCCTTGTGTAATTCTATCACATATTGGGTCTGAGCTCGGCCAGGAGACTTACTTTGGCCACATATCAGCATGCATGATGGAAGCAGAGGGCTGGTCAGCATTTGTGCCCTGGGACTTCCTCTCCTGGAAACCTGTCTCCATGCTATAAGGAATCCAGGCTATTTTCCTGAACAGAGAGAACACATGGAAATACTCCGGAGGATGCAGCCTCACATGGAGAACCCAGGTGGCCTGGCCCACCCCCAACTAAAAGCAGCCGACAAGACCTGGTGCGTGAGCCAGCCAGCCAAAAGAACCACAGGAACTGATCAGTGCTATTACCTGAAGCCACGGAGCGTCAGGAGTGTTTGCTGTGCAACAACAGAAAACTGAACATGTTTCTGTCTCAACTTAATCTGACTCAATGACTTTTCTATTTAGCTAAGTCTCAGAGAAGGCTGTTGAGCAGGAAGATATTTAATTCTCCATATATCAAAACCACCACAAGAAGCCAGGAACGTCTTCAGCAAAACATGGAATGAAAACTTTTGTTTGTCTTTAGTTTTCTGGTGTGATGAATCCTTGCATTATTTCAGTATCATTAGTGACCCAAAGAAAGTAAAAAATATCATTTATGAGATATCAATATTTTCAAAGTCATTGAATGCAATTTCTAAATCATCTCTTTTTTAAAATACGTGATGTCACATGTAACACTTGACTAGTGGTGATTAATTTGTTGTGAGTTACAAGCCTCTTTAAAAAAAATGAGAAATTTGTATTTGTGTGCCGTCTCCTCAGAAAAACACAAGTGCATGAAGAAATAAATGATTATATGCAATTTTAGCAGTCTCATGGATTGTCTTATGCAAAATCATAGACATTTAAAAAATGAAGATTTTCAAATATATTTTAGTCAACTAATCTGTACTCAGACAAAAGCTTACTCTGAAGAAATACCAATAAAACAGAAAAAAAAAAAAATGTTCCGAGCCACCACAGGTGAAGCAAAGGTAATGCCTGACAAACCACTTGCTGCCTTGAGCTCTCCATTTACCCACCAACACACCACACTAGGCTTCCCCGGTGGTGCAGGGGTAAAGAACCCACCTACCAACGCAACAGACACAAGAGACACAGTTCGATCCCTGGGTCAGGAAGATCCCCTGGAGTAGGAATAGCAACCCGCCCCAGGATTCTTGCCCAGAAAATCCCAGGGTCCGAGAAGCCTGGCAGACTACAGTCTAGGGGGCCGCAGAGTCGGACACGCCTGAGCACACACCCCACACTGCTCCATACAGCATCATCTGTACATGACCGCTTTAAAATGACGTGACGAAATTAAATGCATGCAAGAGAAAGGTGAACGATCATGATGGGCTTGGAGCCAGAGCAGTTCTGACCCAAGCTGAGAGCAAGGAAAGAAGCTCAGACTACAGTCATTCCAATCAAGGTAGGAGAAAACAGTGTGGACAGTTCAACACGAGACAGCAAGTGCGCAGCGGCTTAGCAGTCAGCTGGGCAGCCATTGCAGTCATTCACTTTCTGTGTCACCTGACTGGATCACAGGGTGCCCAGATATTTCGCCATGCGTGATTCTGGGGGCTTCTATGAGGGGTCTTTGAATGGGCTTGGCATTTGAATCGGTAGGCCAGCTAATGCAGATGGCCATCCATACTGCGAGTGGCCTCATCCGATCAGCTGAAGGTCTACGATAGAACAAAAAAAGCATGTCCTCCCAGAGTAACAGAGAATCCTCCTGCCTGGAGACCTTCAAACTGGGACATCGGGACATTAGCTCTTCCTGGTTCTACAGCAGCTCCCAGCCTTCGGACTGGAACCGTAACATGAGCGCTACAGACTGTCCACCCTCCATCATCACCACACGAGTCAATTCCTCATAATAAATCTCTTTGTGTATAGTATACATATAAAGAACATGGATGACCCCTAATACAGCCATGTATTCTGATGAGTCCAGGACAGACCAGGTTTAAGACTGTGGTCCAACTCTAAACATTAATGCCTTCCTTTTTTATCCACATATGCACTCAGGGCTTTGTTTTTGTTGCTGTTTTTACAAAGCAGGGAGAGGTTGTATTTGTCTGAAAAGAGACACAAGGGGAGGCTGAAGGTGGCCCCCTCTGTGGGGCTGGAGTCATCTGTTTGTTGAGGATGACCCTGAGCAAGGCAGCTGGTAGGTCACTGGGGGCTGGGGATGAAAGCCCCCAGAGGAGCACAGAGGAGAGGTGGCTGTTTGCCCAGCCTAGGCCATTCTTTGCAGGGCCCCTGGAGGCTGGTGGTGGCTGGCAGTACATGGCCTGGTTTAACACATCCCCCAGTGCTGCTTTGCCCCTTGGGCATAGGAGGATAAATCGCTTGTTCACAGAAGGCATTCTGCTTACCAGGTTTGTTCTGGTGGGCAGAGCAGTCTAGGGATGCGCCTGTTTCTCCTAAGGTGAGTCTACTTCACCTAAGCTGTCCTGGCAGCCCCAGCAGAGGCAGAGTAGAGCCCCCAGTGTCATGAAACGTGCTAATTAAATAAGGGGGAAAAGTATCAGATCAAGGGGAAAGTTCTTATTAATTAAACTAACCACATCTCCAAAAGTATTTCTTCCTCCAAGTTAGGCTACAATAACAGCTTCATGCTGCTGTTCAGTCGCTCAGTCGCACCCCCTGGACTGCAGCACACCCGCCTTCCTTGTCAGTCGCTCTCTCCTGGACTTTGCTCAAACTCACGTCCATGGAGTCGGTGATGCCATCCCACCATCTCATCCTCTGCCATCCCCTTCTCCTCCTGCCTTCAGTCTTTCCCAGTATCAGGGTCTTTTCAAATGAGTCAGCTCTTCGCATCAGGTGGCCAAAGGATTGAAGTGTCAGCCTCAGCGTCAGTCCTTCCAATGAATATTCAGGGTTGATTTCCTTTAGTATTGGTGGGTTTGATCTCCTTGCAGTCCAAGGGAGTCTCAAGAGTCTTCTCCAACACTACAGTTCAAAAGCATCAATTCTTTAGTGCCCAACCTTCTTTATGTTACAGCTGTTACATCTGTACATGACTATTGGAAAAACCATAGCTTTGATTAGATGGGCCTTTTTCAGCAAGGTGTTGTCTCTGCTTTTTAATACACTGTCTAGGTTTGTCATTGCTTTCCTTCCAAGGAGCAAGCGTCTTTTAATTTCATGACTGCAGCCACCATCTGCAGTGATTTTGGAGCCCAAAAAACTAAAGTCTGACACTGTTTGCATTTTTTCCCTCATCTAAAAGCTTTATTTTAGATAGAGGTGCACATTTTCATTCACCTTTTCCTCCACATAACTGAATCAAAAATTCTAAAGCCTTAAAATATATCTCCATTTTAAGTTCCATCCTATAGGATTTTACCTTCACACTTTGGTTCTTTTTCCAATTAATGGTCCATTTGTGGAATGCATATGTAGTTATTTCAGTTCTCCATGGCTCATTAGAGAGCCTTCTCACTGACGGGCTTCATTCCCCTCGGTCTGATATGAATGTGTTCATTAAGGACACACTATAAAATAACTAATAAAATAAATTTTGAGCATTTAAAAAGAAGTAATAAAACACAACATACATGCCTTAAAAATAATCTAATCTGTTGTGGCTGTTTTAAAGATTTGAATTTAGGAAGCAAGTCTTCACAAGTGGTTTTGATTATAACTTGGAACCTGACTCCTCATTCAAATGTGCATATTAATGTCTAGTCCAGATCAGAGCAGCTCCTGTGAGACGGATAACTGTGTTAGACTGCGCAGAATAAAGAAGCAAGGATAAACACGAACCCGGCAGAGGGGCGCCTGGGAGGAAACTCTGTTCCATTTATCCTGCCCCGAGTAATTTCCCAGTTTGCAAGACACCATCGTCCCACTTTAATAGTAGAGCTGATCAGGATTTAGTCTGACTTGTGGATAAAATCCTGTGTAAATATGTTGTTCCTGCTATTCTACTCAATTACTTTTTACTTATCTATTGTTTCAAAGAAAGGCCAGATCGCACCTTCTTGATTAGAGAGTGATTTCTTCAGCAGACGTGCCCTACCCTCAGACACACTGACACTTTCATATTAACAACAAAACCCCCATATTCCTGGGACAAGCAAAAATTAGATTTGTTGTTCCTCTACTGACAACAGGAAATTAAGAGAAAAGTGCTGAATGAAAAAGTAACTATCTTAGATGGAACCTGTGAATTGTATATGACTTATGTTAAAAGCAAGACTAAGTGTGTCTTCAGCTGGTTGTGAAACAGTGCATTTGACCACCAGCGCTGCCATCACTAACAAGCGAATAATTCAATTGCATGTCAAGATCTATAGATGCCCTTCATTACTGGAATTACCAAGAAGTTGTCATTTGCAAGGTAAGTTCCCTCAAATTCACAAACGTGATCAAGCTCCATTTCAATCTGGTCTCACAGCTACATTTAACATTCAAGTTCAAACCACACAGACAATAAACAAAACCAGTGTATTATCCTTGATGCGCAATGCTAACAAACTTTTGAAGAAAATACCCCTTTCAAACTTATCTCTTACTGGTTTACTGATACTGAGCTATAAATAGGTATTTTAAAATTAGTGTTTCCATATTCATGATACACGGTACCATGGTTCTGTCTTTAATATTGCCCAACCGACACGGTTGAAGGAGAGACGTGAGGCGTGGTTGAAAAAGCCTTACTCTAGCCGTCTGTTGTGATGGTTAGACATAACTGTGACGGTCTCAGACGCACGCAGCAGTGAGCAGCAGCTTGCACTAAGAAGCGGCAGCGGGCAGCAGCTGGAAGTGAGGCCGCGGTGCCCTTTCCAGGAAGCGAGCCTCGGTGGCCTGGGCTAGCGAGCCTAAACCCCAGTCCTTCCTGCTTTGGCAGGAAATTTCTGATGAGGAGGGCAGCAGGTAAAGAGAAAAGGAAAGTGTCTCTTGGGGAGGGGAGCACCGCGAAAAGGCACATGGTCAGACTCTGCAAGAGGCATGAGAGGCGTGCCCTCAGGAAGCTTCGATCATTTAAAAGGGGGTAGTTTGGGGAATCTTTGCCTCCCCTCTGGCCAACTGTCTTGTTTTGTCCCCCTGGCTAATTCGTCTCGGCACCCTCCCCGAGGTGCACACAGAACCCCAGCCAAGATGGACTTCAGCCCAATGGTGTCTGGGGTAGGGGAGAATGGCAAGACTATAGCCTGGCCTTTCCTGCCTCTTGACCCCGAGGAGCCTTTCTGCCCATGAGGAGTCTCTCCCTTGCCCAGGAAGGGGAACTATGTGATCTCTTGACCCATTCTTCACACCATGTCCAGCCCCTCTTTGTTCCTGCCATGAGGTGATGGTAAGGTGTCCTCAGGAGACAGAGCCTGGCAATCTACCCCATGTCTGTTGTTACTTCTATGTTGAAGAGCAAACAAAGGCTGATTGTAAATGCCTAATCTGGAGCTCACCTATCTCCTGTCTCAGGAACTGCAAACAGGAGGCTGGCTGTAAGTGTCCAGCCTGAAGCCTACCTTTTTTCCACTTCCTAAGAAATGTAAACAGGAAGCCAGCTATAAATGCTTAACCCAGAGTGGGCCTATCTCGTGGCTCAGTAACAATAAAATGTCAAAAAAAAATCCAGAATTCTACACTTTCTATGAAATATAGATCAAAACATAATTCAAAAGACCTAAAGTAAACCATAAATAAATAACATGAAATAGTTTTCACAGGGAACACAGTTGGTTTGGGTGGGATTAGATGGTCCTTTGATGGGATGGTGAGTTAGAAATGGTCCATTAAGGGGAACCAACTCAGCCATTCACGACCATTCTTAGACTTCTGAATCTCTAAATTTGTGAGCATTTTCTCTGTTTTTCCTTTTCATCTCTTCCCTCAGATATTTACAGCAAGGCATTCAGGTTTAAATATGCTGGCCTGTCATGAATAAGCCATGCATTGCATAACTCTTTCATGAAAGCACATTTGTTAGATATTTAAGGTATTTATACTCTGGCAGAAGGCTGATTCATGGATGTAAGAGTCAGGGTCACTTGATGAAGTGGGGTCACTCCTATTATTAGTCAGCTGAGACTAAAAATGCAATGTGGAAGGAATTTGCTTAAAAGTAGAGACGAGGCATAGTAACTTGATGTTTGGCCTTCAGGCATAGGAAGGGAGTGACTAGAGCAAGGAAGACAGAAAAACAACCATCAGAAGTTGGCTTTGCTGTTGGATAAACAGGATTCCTCATGTGGGTCTATTTTCTGCAAGCTGTGTAGCCACTCAAAGGGTTTCCTAAAATTGGCCTTAAGAAATAACT
Source organism: Procapra przewalskii (assembly GCA_006410515.1). Classification (NCBI taxonomy): domain Eukaryota; kingdom Metazoa; phylum Chordata; class Mammalia; order Artiodactyla; family Bovidae; genus Procapra; species Procapra przewalskii. The sequence continues at coordinate 1,662,796 of SJYF01266286.1, read as the reverse complement.
GAATGTATCCCAATTACAAGTATTAAATGAGGTGATGGAAATGGCATCTGGCTGTATTTACAAGACCTAAGTCTTGAGGCGATTTAGGTCAAGCCTTCCGAGTAAAGGGATGTGTTTAGAAGCACAGCTCTCAACCCCTAGTCTTTACGGAGAAGAGTCCCGGGGATATGTGGTAGGCAGATGCAGGGGCAATCAAAGAGGAATAAACCCATCACAGGCCAGGTCAAGTGCCTCTCCTGCCGGGCGAAAACACCACGGGACCCTGCATGATGAGGTGAGTCAGGGTCACGAGATGCTGACAGGACTGGCTAGGACAGATCCTAGCTGGGAACAGCCCCCGGAGCGTGCCTGCTCAAGTGAAGGTGGTCTGCAGCGAACAGTCTGCGATGCCACAGGTCCTGAGTGGGGCCCGGGAACCCAGCAAAGACGGCACGGGTCCCTGCACCCGACCCTCCCCAGATGCCAGACTTGCTTCCTGGGAGACGTCCTTAGGAATCAGTTATCTGTCAAAGAACACTGTTTCTGGAAACCCTCTCCTTGATATATGTATATATGCTGTGCTTAAGCCGGATGTGGCTTGAGGAGCTAGAGGACAGACAGACAGACATATTTCCAGGTAGACAGACAGGCATTTTCTTCTGCCAAAGAAATCGTTCGTCTGTTCTACAAATCCTTTTCTCCTTTCTAGTTTCTAAACAAACTCTTCTCTTTTCTCATATTTCTTTAACAGTAGTACTCACTGACCCTTTAACTTCAGACTGAATAAAGGAAAATAAATTCCTTTCTGGCTTTATCTTCAAACACAACTGGAGAAATAGCTGCATTCTTCCAATGCAACAGCAGCAACAACAAAGCCAGAGAAACATGCACCCCCATATATTCACTGGCCTCTCCATGGTGCCCGAATGCAATAAACAGTAAACTAATAGAGAATGCCTCTACTTCAGGGAACCCCAGCTTGTCCCCCGGGCTGCCCTGTGGAGTGGCAGCTGCGGCCTTCGCAGTGAGCCGCGTGTGCTGACTTTAGGCTGCTGCTCGTCAGGAAACCCGCGTTCCTCTGCCTGCTTGTGTGTCTTTTATCCCCCATCTGTCCTGTATCCACTGTGCCGAAGTGAGCGATGCTTAGAAGAAACTTTGCAGTGTGATCGAGGAAACCTAAAGTGACCTCGAGCCCTCCAGACAAAATGGCAGCGGCAGTGATAATTAGGGGTCTTAAAACCTCCGAAGAGGAGCGACACTCGGGAGCCTTAGGCACAGAACGCCAGGTTCCCTGAAGCCTGTGCTTTAATTTAATACACTTGCCACTCAACCAAAACCAAAGAGGTGCTAGGAAGACAGTTCACCAAAACCCTTGCCCCGTCGAATGGCAACTTTTAGAACAATCTTTGTACCGCCTTGATACTCTTCCTCTAAATTCTAAAGCCATTTGTAATCCACTCTGGGAAAGATGGATCGCTTCCTTGATGCCAACTTTCTGTGCTTCTCAGACACCCAAGGATTCTCTATTTTCTTTGAGCCGCAGAGTCCTAAAACTCTAACAGTCTGATGGACCTGTGTCTCTGCGGTTTCTCAAGCCAACCATTCTGTTTCTTCCCCCATATCATCTGAAATAAAATTCCCTAAAGCTCCATCATCTCACTTTGACCTTAGAAATCTGGCCATCTTCGGCCATCTCTGACCATCTTCTTTGACCTTAGAAATTATAAACCTCCATCATCTCAAAAGCTGCATCACTCCCCATCCCATCTACTGCATTCCCCTAGAATTTCAACATCCACTAGAAAAAGACTGGATTTGGGCAACTCCTGACTGAACTTTACCTACGAAGGTTTCGGCCCACTGAGAGCACTGCGTCTCCTGGTCTCGCCAGCCCAGTTTTGCTCACAGGAGCAAGTGCTGACGTCAATGTGCCACTAATCTTTTGACATTATTAACATTCCCTGCCTGATAGGATCAGGCTCAGATAACCGTAATGCAGAATTATAATATGTTCAAATTTTCAAAAATCGTCACCACTCTTGACAAGGAACTGAGCAGACAGTTTGGCAATTTGAGAGTTCTATGCCATTAGGATAGAAACCCAAGTGTTGCCAAACATCAGTGCTACAAAACACCCCTTTTAATGGTATCACCTGCAGCCCTACAAGGAATATTATTTTCTAGAAAGCAAACATTGTTTTTCAGTTAATCCCACATTGGATCATACCTCTGTCAGTGTTTGTAACGAAGGTGAGCAGTTTGTTTTTGGCCTCAGGATATGCTGTTAGAAATAAAATGTGCAACTTCCACTGTGCCTTGGGGAAACATCCAGACATCTGTACATTTTACATAGTCTTTTTCTATGCTGCCACAGAGGGTATCATCTTGCCGCCTTCTTTGGCAGCTCTGGGGTAATATACAAAGCTGGTCTGAGTTATGAAATGCCAGTTGGAGACCCTTCAAAGTGTTCTCAAATATAAATCTCTTCCTTTGGAAATAAGGAATATCAGTTCTTCCAAAATGCAATTTAATTATGCACTTACATAAGATGTCATCATCCTAGCACACTTGACATTTGTCATACATATTCCATTCCTATCATCTATATCAATGACAAATGACAGAATAAAAGCTGAGTTAAAATTATATCATCTGAGACATTTTATATAATTATGGGCAATTAGAATTTGTAAAGCATTAAAATAAATTTATCTCTTTTTTTAAGCCTAGTAAACCCAGAAGAAAGCTGGAACAAACACTGACTCCTCAGTCTCTCAATCAACAGGCTCAGTGAGAGGCCAGGCACCAGGCTGGGTTGCGGCCCCTTCAGTCCCTCACCTTTGACCTTAGATAGCCACCTTACCCCTCAAGATTGTTTTTTCACCAGCAAGACAAGAGGACAAAATTAGAAACTCCCTAAGATTCTTCCAAGCAACAAACCCATGATCTCCTACCATCTACTGGGCACTGTGTGTCCAGAATTTGCTAGATGCCAGAAGGGATCTAGGCAGAACTCATTATCTCGGGTTTACAGCTTATTTTTGTGAGAAGGCGGAAAAACATTCGGAACACAAGATAACAAACAATTACTAAAGTCCTTACTAAGAAATGAGTGACCGCTAACCAGCATCACGGAAACTGAGAGCGTGGAGAAGCGAGCAACGCAGACCTCTACATTTAAGCTTCATGTTGCCGTTCAGTCACCCAGTGGTGTCCGACTCTGCAACCCCAAGGACTGCAGCACGCCAGGCCTCCCTGTCCCTCACCATCTGCCAGAGTTTGCCCAAGTTCACGTCTATTGCATTGGTGATGCCATCCATCCATCTCACCCTCTGTCGTCCCCTTCGCCTCCTGCCCTCAATCTTTCCCAGCATCAGGGTCTTTTCAAGTGAGTCAGCTCTTCACATCAGGTGGCCAAAATATTGGAGCTTCAGCTTCAACATCAGTCCTTCCAATGATCACCCAGGACTGATCTCCTTTAGGATGGACTGGTTGGATCTCCTGGCAGTCCAAGGGACTCTCAAGAGTCTTCTCCAACACCACAGTTCAAAAGCATCAATTCTTTGGCCCTCAGCCTCCTTTACGGTCCAGCTCTCACAACCATATGTGACCATTAGAAAAACCATAGCTTTGACTAGACGGACCTTTGCTGGCAAAGTGATGTCTTTGCTTTTCAACACACGGTCTAGGTTAGCCACAGCTTTCCTGCCAGGAAGCAATTGTGCTCTGGTTTCATGGCTGCAGGCACCATCTGCAGTGATTTTACAACCCAAGAAGAGGGAACCTGTCACTGCTTCCATCTTTTTCCTTTCTATTTGCCCCATGGAAGTGATGGTGTTGGATGCCATGACCTTTGCTTTTCTAATATTTAGTTTTATGCTGGCTTTTCCTCTCTTCTCCTTCACCCTCACCAAAAGATTCTTTAGTTCCTCCTCACTTTTCTGCCATTGGAGTGGTATCATCCCCATACCCAAGGTTGTTGATGTTTCTCCCGCCTGTCTTGATTCCAGCCTGTAACTCATCCAGCCTGGCATTTCTTATGATGCACTCAGTGTGCAGCTTAACTAAGCAGGATGGCAGCAGACAGCCTCTCTTACTTCTCACAGACAACAGACACCCTGTCATGCTCCTTTCTCAATCCCGAACCAGTCAGTTGTTCCACAAAGAGTTCTAACTGTTGCTTCTTGACCCTCTTACAGATTCCTCAGGAGACAGGTAAGAGGTTCTCAGGTTTCATAAGAATGACCACATTCTCTTCAGGTGGACTACAACTGGCTTTTCTAAGAAAATCTGGATGCAATTATAACCAATTCAATATATATTTTTGAATACTTTCCACACAGCTAATCAACAACTTATTTCAACAATTCTTCATTCGTTCTTCATTCCATCACTATTTGTTTTCTAGTAAATTTTGCATCCTCAAGCTCTTTGGAATTGGTTTTGTTTTTGCTTTTAGGCTTTTTAAAATTTTAATTATTAAAGTGCAGTTTATTTACAATACTGTGTTAGTCTCAGAGGTACAGTTTCAGTTTTTTTCCATTATAGATTATTGCAAGATATTGAATACAATTCCATGTGCTACAGAGTAAATCCTTGCTGCTCAATTTACATACCTTAGTGTGTCTCTATTAATCCCATGCTCCTGATTTATCTCTCCTGATTCTCCTTCTCTTTTCCCCTACATCTCACCCACTGTTTCCAGTTCACCTAAAACATGTGTGACATAAAGCCTGTCGACTTCGTTAAATCTCCAAAAGCCTTCATTCTACCCAACGCGGCACCTACAGCAGAGGCTTTCAGTGACGGAATACTGACATACTTGTGCATAGAGAATCATGGAAGAGAGATGAATTCTAGGCGGCTTCCTGAAATTTTTATACACCTTATACATGATGTAATCTGTTAGAAAATTCAGTCATACTCCTAGATAGCATATACAAGAAAATCTTCTTTCAGCTGCCTGACAAAGAGAGAATTCAGGCTTCTATCTATACCATCCTATGGTGCTTTTCAGTGCTTGAATCGTTTATTTTGGTATGTAGCATATGTCCACCTTGAGTTGAACAGTTTTAATATATTTCCTGTTTTGGATCAGCTAAATTATATTATTTGAAGATAGCTTATCTTTTTGTTCTTTCAATAAACCAGCAAATTGCTAGGTCCTCAATACATTTTTATGGAGAAATTCAATGAGTCTCAAAGTACTACATGTGACTTGAAAAAATGGGATAAAACTGTTTCTCTTTGGAATTGTTTTCAGTTCTTACGCTTTGGTCCAGGAAATCCCTCAATGTTACTCAGCAACAGAGTGGGACAGAGAAAGACAGAAAGCAGGTAAGCTACTACTGGTTCCATCCCTGGGTCAGGAAGAGCCCCCTGGAGGAGGCCTTCGCTCCAGGGTTCCTTCACGGCAACCACTCCAGTGTTCTTTCCCAGAAGATCCCATGGACAGGGGCGCCTGGTGGGCTGCAGTCCATAGGCTCGCACAGAGCTGGACTCGAGGAACTTAGCACTCACGCATGCAGTGGTTATTATAAAAAATAAGGCAACCTCTGAAAATAAACTCTGGATACACCCTTAAAATGTTCATATCTGTCACTCTTGAAAAGTATAGCTCAGTATTTCGCTTTACAATAATGCAATTTTTTGCATATCTTCATGCATATTTAAAGACAAGTCTGAGTATTTAAATATCCATGTGAAGAAAGCCGAGAGCCAAAGAATTGATGCTTTTAAACTGTGGTGTTGGAGAAGACTCTTGAGAGTCCCTTGGACTGCAAGGAGATCCAACCAGTGCATGCTAAAGGAGACCAATCCTGGGTGTTCGTTGGAAGGACTGATGCTGAAGCTGAAACTCCAGTACTTTGGCCACCTCACGCGAAGAGTTGACTCATTGGAGAAGACTCTGATGCTGGGAGGGATTGGGGGCAGGAGGAAAAGGGGATGACAGAGGACGAGATGGCTGGATGGCATCACCGACTCGATGGACGTGAGTTTGAGTGAACTCCAGGAGTTGGTGACGGACAGGGAGGACTGGCGTGCTGCGATTCATGGGGTCGCAAAGAGTTGGACACGACTGAGCGACTGAACTGAACTGAACTGATATAGAGGCAATTCTATTCTATCAATTTCATGTATTTTTTTTACAGAAATAAACATCCAGTTATTGGATGTAGTGTTGAGGATGCATTTGCTTTAAACAGCTCTCCTTCCAAATATATAAAAGAAAATTAAATATTAAACCATTTACACATGCAGAAACTGAGGGAAGGAAAAATAAGTAAAATTAATAAAATGTCAGACTTACAGAAATGATTTTCACATTAACCATGACCATTCCACTGAAATAACTCATTCCAAGGCCACTTAATACCTTCAAGTTACCAAATCTATCAGTTATTTCTTTGTATTCATCTTGCTAAATGATTTGCTGAGATGAAACAGGTGACCCCCAACCACCGGACCACTAGGGAATTCCCGACCCTTCTCCCTTCTTGAAACATTTCTTCGCTTGGCTCTTCTGATGCCGAGTGATCTGATTTTTGCCCACACCTTCTCTTGCTCACTCCTGGTCTTTTTCTGTTGGCGGCATCTCCTATTCCTGACTTCTAAATTATGGTGTAGCTCAGCTCCTTCTCTTCCTGGAATCTTCTCTGAGATGATTTCCTGCAGTGCTCCTGTCTTAAATATTATCTAGATGTTGTAATACCCAGACTTACAGCCCTGAACCCATGACATTTACTCCTGATAGTAAATCTGCATGAATGTTTTATAGACCCTTCAAAGCTTACTTATCCAAAACAAATATATTTATTTCTGACCTCAAAGACAAGCTTCTCTCCCAATCTTCTTGACTCACATGGCTCCAATCATCCAATCAAAGCCTGAAATTGATTCCTCAGTTTTCCTAACTTCACAGAGTCAAACCTTCAGGAAATATCACCTGCTCAAACTGCAAAATATCTCTTCTATATACAGCTGCTTTTTTTCCCCTTACAGTTGCCTCTCAAGTTTCATTACTTCTTACTTGGACTGCTGAAATCATTTTTCAACTGGTATCCCAGCTTCTAGTTTTGCTCTCCTATATTCCATTCATGGGAAACAGCTAGAGTAATCACTGTAAAACATACATAGATTGTATCACTTATCCGTTTAAACCCTCTAAGCATGTCTCACCATTGGCAAGATAAAACTGACCTCAAGTCCCAGAGCCCCCACGTAAACAGTCTCTTGCCCGCTTTTCAGATCACTTTTGTAAACGTTATCCCCTCACTTACACGTTCCAATTACACAGGTCATCCTTCTCTGTTCTCCAATTTTGCCAACGTTCTTCCTACCTCGGGGGTTTTTCACAGTGTCCCTCCTAGCCTAGAAGGTTATTCCCACATATTTTCAAATAGTCAGGGCCCTCTCATCATTGAGGCCTTTGTTCAAATGTATGCCTAGGGCTTGAAGAAGGGAATGGCAACCAACTCCAGTATTGTTGCCTGGAGAATTCCATGACCAGAAGGGCTACAGTCCATAGAGTCGCAGAGTCGGACACAACTGAGCAATTAACACACACAAGCCTAGGGCCCAGTAAGAGCCCAGTCACCTCAGTCGTGCCCACCTCTCTGCAGCTCCACGGGCTGTAGCCCCAGGCTCCTCTGTCTGTGAGATTCTCCAGGCAAGAATCCTGGAGTGGGTCCCATGCCCTCCTCCAAGGGCTCTTCCCAACACAAGGATGGAACCTGGGCCTCCTGCCTGCATCTCTTGCATTGCAGGCAGACTCTTTACCCACTGAGTAAGAGTTCAATAAATGTGGACAAACTGATAGAATGAATGAACGAAACATCACCTCCTCAGAGAGATCCTCACTGAGTATCTGAATTCCACCCATCTGAGTACCCATCACAGCCATTCTCTAGTGTTACCATGTTTTATTCTTGTCACCGCACATAACCATTCTCCGGAATTATTTACTCTCAGGTTTCCTGCTGATTATCTGAGTATCTCACAAGAATAAAGTGTCATGAGAGCAGGGATCATCCTTCTCGTACACTTCATGGCGTCTAGAGCAGTGCCTAGATTAAAGGAAGACCACGAGGGCGGCCACCGTGTTGAATAAAGAGTGAATGAATAATGTTATCTCCATTTTACAGATAAAGAAAATGAGACTCAGAGAAGCCCAGTGAATTTTCTAAGATCACACTGGTCACGCAGACGAGTGGCCAAACAAGGACCCCGAGCTGACACCGTTTCACCTCAAGTCCTTTTCCTCCCCAGTGGCCAAGGCAGGTGGCAACTTGAGGTAAAGAAAAGCATGTAGACTTCTTTCTCCCTGCTTCTGCACACTAAGGTTCATGACAAATTCTGGAAACGACACGGAAGGTAACCAAAGGAAAACCCTGGAAGGTGAGAAGAGGAAGGCACACTGGTCTGGAATCCCAGAGCCAGAAAAATACAGCAGAAGGAGGGCGAGCTACATGCATCCCCCATCTAGAGACAGCCTTCAGGCAAGGGCGGCTCACTGCTTCCCGCAACAGAACGGAAGTCCCTTTGATAACAGCAGGTGAGCCCAGCACCACCCACGGGGGTGTGGAGAGGGGACCCCACAGACAGTAAGCTGCGGGAGAGGCCTCTTCTCTCACAGAGTCTGACGCTCCCCTCCTTCACCTCGAAGACAAGGCAGCTGGGCAACACGAGCAGGAGGGGTCCCAGCACAGCCCTCCCCAGCCAGGGAAGCCTTACCCTCCCTGAGGCTGAGGCTCTTCCCCTCCGGGAAGGACCAGTAGCTATCACAGCAGCACCCAACAAGCCAGCAGACCAGAGCAACATTACAGGTGCTCTGAAAATCAGACTGGTGTTGGCACCACAACCCCAAACAGCAAGCCAGAGCCTGGCACTAAACGAAGGGCAACCGCTGGCTAAGCGTAAGATGTGAATAACATCGGAGTTTCCTGTCCTAACAGACGAAACGACCAGTATACAAGTCCTCCTGCCAAGAATCAAGAAACCACAACTTGAATAAGAAGAGACAATGGACTTGTGCTGATGACAAGATGAGCCAGATATGAAAAGTATCTGACAAGGATTTTAAAGCAGCCATCATAAAATGCTCCCACAATCAATTACACATGTTCTTGAAACAAATGGGAAAACATTAGAAAACCTCAGCAGAGCGATGGAAATAATAAAAATTAACTAAATGTAAATTAGAGAACTGAAAAATATGATAATAGGAACAATAAACTTGGTTCATAGTAGTGGAGATGACAGGAGTGGATAAGTGAACTTGAGTGATCAGTAGAATTTGCTCAGTATGAAAACCAGAAAGTAAACTTGAAAAATAAAGACTCAGAAACTCCTGGGAATATAACAAAAGACTCAAAATTCACGTCATCAGAATCCTAGGAAGGCAAGGAGCAAAAACAGAGTAGGCTGGAAAAGATATTTGAAGAAATAATGGATGAAAGCTTCCCAATTCTGGCAAAAGACACACACCCAAAGATTCTAGAAAATGATGGAGGGACTCTCTACGTAGTCTAGTGTTTAAAACTTCATCTTCCACTATGGAGTTGCAGGTCCAATCCCTCCGAAGCTAAGATTCCACATGCCTCACGCCCAAACAACCAAACGCAGACAGCAGGAGCAGTAAAGACTTCAAAAACGATCCACATCAAAAGTCTTTGAAAAAATGAAAGAGAATATGCGTGAAATTTAATACAGTGCAAACCCTAGAAAATCCTTGGCAAGACCCATAAGTAAGCTTCTGAAAATCAAGACAAAAGCAACCCCGAGAGCAGTCAGAGAGAAGGGAAGCATTCCTTACAGAAGCCGCATTCTAATGACAGCGGATTTCTCACGCGCACTGGAGAATAGAAGGCAGTCGCTAACGCTCAACGCTGTGTTCCTTTCCTAAACCACAGAATCATCAACCATTACTAAGTGTTAGTCGCTCGTTTGAATTCGACTCGGTGTGACCCCAAGGACTGTAGCCCGCCAGGCTCCTCTGTCTATGGAATTTTCCAGGCAAGAATACTGTGGGTTGCCATCCCCTTCCCCAGGGAGTCTTCCCGACCCAGGGATTAAACCGGGGTCTCCTTCCTGCATTGCAGGCAGCCTCTTTACTGACTGAGCCAGCAGGGAAATCCACAGATAAATCCGATGGTGCTCGCCTAGAAGCGGACTAGGGGAAGCGCAGATGTGAGAAGCAGCTCCGTGCAGATCAGTGCCTGACGCTCACCGGGGCCTTTCTGTGAGAGTCTCCTGGGTCTTCCCCGAGTGAATTTCTCATTTAGTGCATAGCCTACACATTTAGTCCTGAGAAGGCTTTCTAAATTTGAGAAAAATCTGTCTAACCACTTAGCATACGAAGTAACCACCAGAGAGAAACTTCATTTTCTTCATATAGATCAGCCAGGACAGCACATTTCAGCTTGGGGTTACATATATTTTACAGAAATGTGCTCAGTTTTTCGTATTATAAAATCTTAAGCTGTAGTCTTACCATGCATTTCTTCTGAAAAAGGACAGTAGAGCTGGAAACGCGTGTGCACGCGTGCATGCTAAGCCTGCTTCCGCTGTGTCAGACTCCGTGCAACCCCGTGGAGTGTACCCCCCGCAGGCTCCTCTGTCCATGGGATTCTTCAGGCAAGAATACTGGAGCGGGTTGCTGTGCCCTCTTCCAGGGAAATGTGTGTACACAGTATTCATTTGTTATGGATATACATATCAATATAGCTTTTAGATGTCCTTATAAGATTAGAAACCCCAGTGAAAGACTGAAAAGGTTAAACAGTAGATATCCACCAGGAAAGACTGAGGGACTGAAGCTGACTGAAGCTTCTTTAAAAGTAACTGACATTATTTGGTCTTGATGTTTCATTTTATTTAAAATATGCTTGTTTTATATACATAAAAATTCTCTCGAAATGTCCTTTGAGAACTAAAGGCAGTCTTTTAAGTGGGAAAGGTATTTCAGCTTTGCCTCTGATAGTATATCCTCAATGAAATGTAACTTGAAAATGGATTTTCTTATCATCCGTGAAAAAGTATAAACTTAATCTAGTTTCAATTTCTTTATCTCCATACCCTTTTAATTGACACATTGCCTCATCTAATGAAAAAGCAACCTCTCCACAATCACAGCTATTAGAATCTTATTTTGGCCTTGTCAAGACTAACTGACAGCAACTTGAAGCTTAAACACTGATAGTTGAAAATCTTCTAATCCGCAAACCCATAAAATCTTCAGTATCCTGACTGAATATATATCTACTATTCTTTATACCTAACCTCAAGAGGATTTAGAGTGACAGATAACAAGAATCGAGAGCCTTAATGCACTTTAATTCTAGCTTTAAAAGCATTAGCTACTGTGATTTTTTTCCCTCTAAAATATATTTAAATATAGAACAGGAGCTAAAGGTAAGCTATACAGACTTCTTAAAACACTTCATTTACTGCCTTTTTAAAAATAATTCAATTTGTTCAACATCCATGAAAAAAATGAGCCCAGAGCTATGATCCAGGATATCAAAATCTCAAATCCCAAAGAGAATATACTCAAAATATAGAGCATATCCACTGAGATATAGCTGAGCAAAACTCTATATTAGCAGCCTACATGATGCTACATCACATATAAATCATATACAAAGGTAGGAAATGCGTATTTTCTCTGTTAAATGCCTATTTTCTAACTCTATATTCTATAAAAACAGAATACGAAATTACATTTCTAGCAGCATTCAGATTTTTTATACGTCTCTTACCCCCATTCATTATTGCCTTGTTTTCACATATGATTCAAGTATTTGTCTGCAAATACACCTGTAAGCCCTCTTGTGAGTCGCAGCTAGCTTTTCATCAGTTTACTCAGCTGGCGAGCGGACTCGTTCTCCATGAGTCTTCCGCCACTACTCTGCTCATGCTTCCAGGAACTCACAGAGTTTACCACGGACATCATCCAGATGGAGAAAAAGGAGACGCCAGCCTCTGTTCTCCAACAAAAATAAAAAAATCAGCTATCCACAGACACAAACAGCTCCAGGAAAGCTCTGGTGCTCAGTTAAGAAATATCAAAAACAGATTGCGGCAAAAATCCCCGAGAATTATTTTCCAAAGAACGGAAGAAGGAGAGCTGCATTTTGCCTGTATCATCCCATCCCCAAGCCAGCATCCTCAGCACTAACAAGGCGCGCCCAGGCTATTAACAGAAAAAGATCCCCTGGCAGGGAGAGAAGGTGAGCAGGCAGCTTCCTCAGCCTTTCAGGGCAGCGTATGAAGGTCCCTGGTCACCTTCACCCCACTCAGACCTGGAAGGCCAAGGCACAAAGAGACGGCTTGGAACAAGAGAGAAAAAAGAGCAAAAGCTGCCAGTAGCAGCCACACAGCTGGAGGAACCGGGGCTCCCAGGGGCCTGCTCTGCAGACAACCTCAGTGGCCTCTATCACTGAAGAAGGCAGAAGCCAACACAGCTGCCATCGCAAGCCCCACTGCCGTGAGCCTGGAGCAAGACTCGGGGTCACAGCGGTTCACGCTGACAAAGGTCCACCCGTGTGGGAGCACAAACGGGTACAGCCACCGGGAGAAACAGTATGGAAGTTCCTCACAAAGTCAAAAAACAGAGCTATCAGTTCAGTTCAGTCACTCAGCAGTGTCTGACTCTTTGCGACTCCATGGACTGCAGCACACCAGGCCTCTCTGTCCATCACCAACTCCCGGAGTTTACTCAAACTCACATCCATTGAGTTGTTGATGCCTTCCAACCATCTCATTCTCTGTTGTCCCCTTCTCCTCCTGCCCTCAGTCTTTCCCAGCATCAGGGTCTTTTCAAATGAGTCAGCTCTTTGCATCAGGTGGCCAAAATATCAGCTTCAGCATTAGTCCTTCCAATGAACACCAGGTCTAGTCTCCTTTAGAATGGACTGGTTGGATCTCTTTGCAGTCCAAAGGACTCTCAAGAGTCTTCTCCACCACCACAGTTCAAAAGCATCAATTCTTTGGCACTCAGCTTTCTTCACAGTCCAACTCTCACATCCATACATGACTACTGGAAAAACCATAGCCTTGACTAGAAGGACCTTTGTTGGCAAAGTAATGTCTCTGCTTTTTAATATGCTATCTAGGTTGGTCATAACTCTTCTTCCAAGGAGTAAGCATCTATTAATTTCATGGCTGCAGTCAACATCTGCAGTGATTTTGGAGCCCCCAAAAATAAAGTCAGCCACTGTTTCCACTGTTTCCCCATCTATTTAATAGATGTATCTATCTAATATTAGAATGTATCTAATATTAGAATGTATATATCTAATACATCTATAAGATGTAGCAATCCCATACTGGATATTTATCTGAAAAAGATAAAATAACTGCCTTGAAGAGATAGCTGGACTCCTACATTCATTGCAGCATGATTCAAATAGCCAAGACATTTTCAGAAACAACCTTTGATTAATCCTTTAATGGATGAATGTATTTTACAATGCAGCATTGTTTTATACAGTAGAATGTGATTCAACCATAAAAAGAAGGAAATTCTGCCATGCTCACCATCATGGACGGACTTTGAGAGCATTATACTAAGAGAAATGTCAGACAGAGAGAAACAGACATAGTAGGACCTCACTCACGAGGAATCTAAATCACCGAGCTCAGTGAGACAGCAGGACAGCGGCTGCCCGGGGCTGAGGGGTGGGGGAGACAGACACATGTTAGTCAGAGAGAACACACTTTCAGCTCTGAAATGATTAAGGTCTGGAGATCTCACGGTCACAGTGACTGCAGTTGACAGTACTGTTCTGAATGGCTGAAAGTTGCTGTAAGAGCAGAATTATAATGTTCCCACCATGGGTTCTCCGGGTGGCTCAGCAGGGAAAGAATCCGCCCGCAATGCAGGAGACCTGGGTTCAATCCCTGGGTTGAGATGATCCCCTGGAGAAGGGAAAGGCCACCCACCCCAGTACTCTGGCCTGGAGAATTCCATGGACTGCACAGTCCATGGGGTCACAAAGAGTCAGACAGGACTGCGCGACCTTCACACATTCACTCACTGCGACAAGGACAAAATGCTGATTATGTGATGTAAAGGATATGTTAATTAACTTTATTGGGGTAAGTAGTTCACAATACATACCAAGTCATTTTACTGCACACTGTAAGCCTACACAATGTATGTATCAATTATAAAGAAAGAAAAAATTATTTTAAAAGTTATTAAAAAAAAAAAAAGAAAAACAAGGAGACACAGGATCATCCAAGGGAGAAAGAACAAAATAGTTCTTCTAATAAAGTCACATTGTTGAGAGTTGAAAACTA